>PKML01043824.1:35891-47815 GCA_002933935.1 Eutrema yunnanense | reverse complement strand
CTGCCAGAAGCTACACTTGCTCAACTTAGCAAATAACTTCTGTTCCCGCAGCTTCGAAAGAACCACACGCAGATGCACCTCATGCTCCTCTCGGTTCCTCGAATACACCAAGATATCATCGATAAAGATGATCACGAACTCATCTAGATACTCTTGGAAGACGCGGTTCATCAATCTCATAAATGCAGCAGGTGCATTCGTCAACCCAAATGGCATCACCACAAACTCGTAGTGGCCATAATGAGATCTGAAAGCCGTCTTTCGAATATCTACCTCATCGATGAGAATCTGATGATATCCCGACGCCAAGTCAATCTTGGAGAACCAAGTAGCCCCTCTCAACTGATCCAACAGCTCATCAATCCGAGGAAGAGGATACATGTCCTTCACTGTGACTCGGTTAAGTCCCCGGTAATCAATACACAACCGAAAACTCCCATCCTTCTTCTTCACGAACAACACTGGCGCTCCCCACGGTGAAGAACTCGGGCGAATAAACCCATTGTTCAACAACTCCGCCAGCTGCTTCTTCAACTCTGCCATCTCTGCGGGAGCCATCCTATAAGGAGCCCTGGATATCGGTGCCGTCCCTGGTTCCAACTCGATCGTGAAAGGATCCGACCTAGATGGTGGCAACCCCTGCAACGACTGGAATACATCCTGGAACTCACAAACCACCCGAATATCCTGCACCCTGGCCTCTCCGACGGCCTCCGGCAAAGAAATTATAGCCAAATACGCCTCGCAACCCCTCTCGATCAGACGCTCCGCGTGCACCACCGAGATGACGAGACTCCCGGAAGTCGGTCTCACACCCAGATACACCCACTTCCCTTCTCCTCGGTCGAACTCGACCCGCCCTCGGTGACAATCCAGATGCACTCTGAACTTCCCGAGCCAATCCATGCCCAAGATGACATCGTACAGCTCCACGGAGCAGATAATCAAATCGGAAGGCATGGACTCTCCTGCTACCTGAACATCCACGTCTCGCACTCGACCGTGAATTCTCAGGAGCTTCCCTCCGGCAACCTCCACGAAACCCAAACTCACACCGGGTTCGCTCCGAAGATTAGCCTTCTCGACCAACTCCGGGGAAACGAAGCAATGCGATGCTCCCGTGTCAAACAACACATGACACTCCACACCTCCAACACACAAGATCCATGCACATATACATGTGCCGCGAACCTTAACACCCCGACGAGCACGACATTCCCCGATACATAATTAAACTTAGATGAGTTTAAGAAAATACATGTGATCGGTCTGGAACTCGGCTCTCCGGACTCGGCGATGGAGTACACTCGAGGCGCTGATGCCACCTGCCTGATGGGCTGCACCACCGTGGTCTCACTCTGCCGCAACTTGGGACACTGAGGCCTGATGTGACCCACCTCCTTGCAGTGATAGCACACTCGAGAATCCACTCGCACTCCGCCCTTCTGAGGACAGTTCGCCACTCGGTGATCCATGCTCCCACAACCAAAGCAACCCGGACCACCACGACTACCTCTCGAAGCGCCCTCTCGCTTCCGCTTCTGTCCTTGCATCGGCTTACTGCTTCTGCTCGGACCGGACTGCTGCTGTACAGATCTCGCCTGAAAGCTCGGTGTAACCGCTACCACCTCGTTATTCAGACCCTCCTCAAGCAAAGCCGCAGTCTCAACCAACTCATCAACCGTGCAAAAAGCCCTCACCATGCAACGGTTCCTCAAGTCAACCCGAACACCCATCAGAAATCTCTGCACACGGGCCGACTCACTCTCAACCGCCCGTCTAACATAAGACCCGAGCCGGTAGAACTCCACCTCATACTCGCGTACCGACCGATCCCCCTGAGTCAAACTCGCAAGCCTCGACTGGATCCGGTTGAACGCCTCCTGAGGAAAGTACTTGGAGTTAAACTCCTCCACAAAATCCGCCCAAGACATCGCGGCTTGAACTCTCCGTGCTGCCACACCCCTCCACCAGAGGTGCACATCACCTTCCAGATAATGGACCGCAATGTCCACCTGGTATCCCGCGGGACACCTACTCGAGAGGAAATTCCTATCCACTCTCCTCAACCACGCACCCGCGTCCTCAGGATTAGCACCTCCAGAGAAGAACCCCGTGCCAATCCTCTGCATCTGCTCCACCATTCTAAGATAGGATGGGAGCTCCTCAGCAACCGCAGCTGCCACCTGAGGCTGAACCTCCACAACTGCCGGGACCACCGGAGCCTAAGCCGGTACCCTCTCTGGTAACCGCTCCAACAACCTCGTCAACAGATCCGCTATGCGATCATCTCGGGCCCGAGCATCACCCGCTGCTACACCCGCAACACCCGCTGGAACGCCAGCCACACTGGCACTCACGCCAGCCACACCTTCAGACCCAACCTGACTCGCATGCGACTCCTCGACTGCTCCTCCGGCACACGGCCACGACCCCTACCACGGCCACGACCTCTACCACGCCCTCTAGCCATCTGCACACGTGCAGAAGCACAGGCTTAGCGAACTAAAAATCAATCATCACAATAAAGATACTCACCGTGGAATCTCACAAGGCTCGAAGAGGATGATTCTACGACCCCACACAACAGCCAATCTATTCTAGAACCACCTAGGCTCCTAGAACCGTATGGGCTCTGATACCAATAATTGAAAGGACCGCATTTTTTTTTTTGCATATAATTAAACAATCATTACACATTAAACAGTACAACACAGGTACTCCAGCTTACACAAGCTAACGATTTATAACAGTAAAAACAACTGGTATCGATCGATACTCCCCTAGTGTCGATCGATACCCAAACAACAGAAGCAGGCCCCGGGTCCTAATCATCCCCTCTTCACTGCCTTGATTCCACGATCACGCCTTATCTTTACCTGCATCGACAAAAGTGATGCATCAACATTTGGCTAACCAAATGCTGAGTGAGATTGATCATCCCAACAACAGGCTACCAATAAGCACAATCAACAATTATCAAGAATTAATTAACGACAATTAAAACTTTCAGCACAAAGCCACAACTGGTATCGATCGATACCCCCATAGTGTCGATCGATGCCCAAACAACACACAACTCCCGACAAGGGACTGGTATCGATCGATACTAAAACCAACACCTGGTATCGATCGATACAACCACAACTCAAGTGACGGGTATCGATCGATACACACGTGGTATTGATCGATGCTCGCGAGACCTAACACAGGAATCGCCATACAAGCCACAACAAGCATCAACAAGCATCAACTAAGCTTAACAAACGCCACGCAAGCTTACTTGCTAACCTCTGGTCACAACTCACCTTAACACGAGGGATCGAGCTCTAAAACGACCTTACCAAGCTCAAGAAGATCTCCCTCTCTTCTCACAAGCTCACGTCGAACCCAAGCTCTTCCAACCTCTCCTTCAAGCTTCTCTCAAGCTTAAACTCTCTTGATCTCGTAAGATCTAAGCTTCGGCAAGCTTTTCTCTCTCTTTCTCTCTTCTTCTCTCTCTTTCTCTCTCTCTTTCGCGACCCTTCTCAACTTACTTCTATCTTATCCTCAAAAGATAGGTTTTATACTCGAAAGAGATAAGAGAAGAAGACAACCAGGAGAAAAACCCGGCTGGTGTCGATCGATACATGCCGGTATCGATCGATACCACCCCCGGAACAAAACCCGAATTAATTATTTTTCCTCAATAATCAATTCTTCCGGAACACGGGCGCTACAATTTATCTCCCACGCCTTATCATCCTTCTCCTCGGATTCTCCTAACATTCGAAGCCACCCCCTTGTTTCATTGTGTTCATTGTCGATTGGGCCTAAGGAATTTCGAGTGCTTCACTCACGCCTTAGCATCTCTCTTCGTGAATTCCTTGAAGTCGAGTCTTATCCCATCTCCACCGTACCATGAACAAGCCGGTCCTTAGTCGATTTGTATCAAGTGGTATTAGAGACACTTGCTCTCAAAATCGGTGAGATCTATCCATTTCTACCTCTTCATCTTCTTTCGATTTTTTGGGTTTTTATTTTTACGATTTTTAATTTTTTGTTTTGCTTAATTAAATTAAATCTTATAAAAAAAAGAATATAGATCTGTAATTTAGAATTAATATTATAATTTTTAAAATTCAAATAAATTTTTTTTTTTTTGTGAATTTTCGAAAAGTTGTGATATTTTTGAGATCTTCGAATTTTGCATACACTCACGAGTTTGTTTGATTATTGTGCGAGGAACAAGAGGAGAGTGAAACCTCTACATCACGGACAAGAAGAGAACGAGACGCCGCGATGAATCAAAAATTGGACGCTATCACTCAATTGCTAAACGAGATGAGAGTTCGTATGGCCGCGCTTGAGGTCCGGACGCCGCGAATGGAAGAAAGAAACCAAGGCGACGAACAAAGGGCTAATAGGGCCGAGGATGTGAGATCCGAACTGAGCGTGGGACGAGGAAGTTGTCATGCGCCGGCTACACGTAGGAGAACACGATCGCGACAATACGAGCCGGAGGACAATCAGTTTTACGATCGAGGAGATTCATCCGAGGAAAACCGAGCTAGACATCCGCAACCCGAAGAAGGAACGACAATGATCTTAGTGGAATGAAGCTTCGTATTCCCCCGTTCTACGGCAAGAACGACCCGGACGCTTTCCTCGAATGGGAAAAGAAAATCGAATTGGTTTTCGATTGCCAAAATTTCTCCGAACATAAAAAAGAAAGGTTAGCCGCCACCGAATTTCATGAATATGCTATTGATTGATGGGATCAAATTGTGACAAACAGGAGTTGTAATAGAGAGAATCTCGTGGAGACATGGACGGAAATGATCATGCTAATGCGACGACGATTCGTACCACTCCATTACCATCGAGAACTTCACCAACGGTTGAGACGTTTAAGTCAAGGAAGTAAAGGCATGGAAGACTATTTCCAAGAGATGGAAAAGCTTATGTTTAAGGCTGATGTAGACGAACCAAGTGACGCCACAATGGCACGGTTCATAGCCGGAATGACCCGCGATTTACAAGACCGCATGGAGATGCAATCATATGCAACCGTGGAAGAAATATTACACAAGGCTATTTTAGTGGAGCAACAGCTCAAAAGGAAAGGCGTTTCACGCCAACCATATGCTTTTAGCTCAAAGCCGAGTTACCCCAAAGGAGAGAAACCGATTTACCCTCCCCGGACCGATTTTAAACCTAAGACGGACTATAAGCCGAGTTCGTCCGGTCATGACTACAAGGGTAATGTTGATTCTAATCCTATGCGTAATCGTGATATTGAATTCTTTAAGTGCAGATGCAAAGGACATTATGCGAGCAAATGCCCAAATCCCCGAGCCATGTTGATGTTAGAAAATGGCGAAATCGTGACCGACGAGGAAGAAGAAACTGAAACCGCATCAATCTTTGACGATTATGAGGAACATGCGGTTGATGGAGAACTCTTAGTAGCTAGGCGTGTTATTCTTGCCCAGGAACCGGTCGTTGAGAACGAACAACGAGAGAACCTCTTTCATACCCGTTGCATGGTCAAAAGCAAGGTATGTAGCCTTATAATTGACGGTTGAAGTTGTACTAACGTTGCTAGAACTACTTTAGTGGAAAGCTAGGTAACGACCATATAATCTTAGGTGGTTGAACAATCAAAGACAGCTCAAAGTTACCCGATAAGTTTTGGTTCCTTTGACGATAGGCCGATACGAGGATGAAATCGTGTGCGATGTTTTACCTATGGAGGCTGGTCATATCCTACTTGGAAGACCATGGCAATACGACCGTAGAGCCATCCATGATGGGTTTACGAACAAGCACTCTTTTGAACATCAAGGCCGAAAGATCACCCTTGCACCGTTATCTCCACACGAGGTATTTCTTGATCAACTTAAGCTTGAACAAAACCAATGCAAAGGCAAGGTAAGCGATCCCTAAACTCCTATTTCTGTTAAAACCGAGAGTGTTGGTTCAAAAATATGTGAGAGAACACCCGTGAATGAATCTCTATTTATTAAACCGAGTGAACTTAAACATGCTCTCATTTCTCGTTAATCTTTTGTTTTACTAGTTCTTAGGGATGCTTTTACAAGCATGACTAACCCTGAGCCGGATATCCCGAGTAGTATCTCTTCTCTTTTACAGGGATATTCAAATGTTTTCCCGGAAGATGGACCAAGTGGTTTGCCACCACTCAGCGGTATCGAACATCAAATTGATTTCGCTCCCGGAGCTACACTTCCGAACCGACCGGCTTATCGCAATAATCATGTGGAAACTAAGGAACTACAACGCCAAGTTGATGAGCTTATGGCGAAATGACACATACGGGAGAGTATTAGCCCATGCGACGTGCCCGTGTTACTCGTGCCCAAGAAAGACGGCACTTGGCGGATGTGCGTCGATTGTCGTGCGATAAACAACATTACGGTAAAGTATCGTCATCCGATCCCGATGATAGACGATATGTTAGATGAGCTTTATGGATCTAGCGTGTTTACGAAAATTGATTTGAAAAGTGGTTATCACCAAATCCGGATAAAGGAAGGTGATGAGTGGAAAACCGCTTTCAAAACTAAACACGGCTTATATGAATGGCTTGTTATGCCGTTTGGTTTAACCAATGCACCTAGCACATTTATGCGTTTGATGAACCACATTATTAGGTCTTATATTGGCGTCTTTGTAGTTGTGTACTTTGACGATATCCTGATTTATAGTAAGAACCTAGACGATCATGTGGAACATTTGAGATTGGTGTTAGACGTGCTTAGGAAAGAGCGTTTATTTGGTAATTTAAAGAAATGCTCTCTTTGTTTAGATAACATTGTCTTTTTAGGTTTTGTGGTAAGTTCTCAGGGCATACAGGTGGACGAGAACAAGATCAAGGCAATCCAAGATTGGCTGAGCCCTAAGACCGTTGGCGAGGTCCGAAGCTTTCACGGCTTAGCTGGATTTTATCGACGATTCGTTCGTGATTTCAGCACTATTGTCGCGCCACTAACCGAAGTTATTAAGAAGGACGTGGGATTTTGTTGGGAACAAGCACAAGAGGACGCTTTCCAACTGCTGAAAAATAAACTCACTCACGCTCCTCTTCTTGTTTTACCTGATTTTATGAAAGCTTTTGAAATCGAATGTGATGCTTCTGGTATTGGTATAGGTGATGTGCTTATGCAAGAGAAGAAACCGGTAGCATTCTTCAGTGAGAGACTCGGAGGAGCAACGCTTAATTATCCGACATACGAAAAAGAACTTTATGCCTTAGTCCGAGCTCTCCAAACGTGGCAGCATTACCTATGGCCGAAGGAGTTCATTATCCACACGGATCATCAATCCCTCAAACACTTGAAGAGCCAACAAAAGTTGAACAAGAGGCATGCACGTTGGGTTGAATTTATTGAGACGTTTCCGTACGTAATTCAATACAAGCAAGGTAAAGAAAACGTGGTCGCCGATGCGTTGTCTCGGAGGTACACTTTGATTTCCACTCTTGATGCCAATATACTTGGGTTTGAGATGATCAAGGAAGCTTACGCTTCAGATTCTGATTTCCACGAAGTCTTTCTATCTTGTGAAAAATTCGCTTTTGGAAAATATTTTAGAAGCGACGGTTTCTTGTATTATGAGAACCGTCTTTGTATTCATAATTCCTCTTTGCGAGATCTTCTTATTAGGGAAGCACACGGCGGTGGACTTATGGGACATTTTGGCGTGGCCAAGACCCTTCACATCGTGCAAGATCACTTCTTTTGGCCGCACATGAAACGTGACGTAGAAAGAATTTGCAACCGATGCACGACATGTAAGTACGCCAAGTCCAAACGCCAAAATCAAGGTCTGTATTCTCCATTACCCATTCCTAGTGCACCTTGGACCGATATATCCATTGACTTTGTTTTAGGATTGCCTAGGACTAGGAAAGGTAGTGATTCGATTTTTGTTGTGGTCGATAGGTTCTCTAAAATGGCGTATTTTATTCCATGTCATAAGACCGATGATGCATCGAACATAGCTGATTTATTTTTCAGGGAAGATGTTCGTTTGCATGGGATGCCTATAACCATAGTTTCAGATAGAGATACAAAGTTTCTAAGTTATTTTTGGAAGACCCTTTGGGCTAAATTAGGAACTAAGCTTTGTTTCTCTACGACTTCTCACCCGCAAACCGATGGTCAAACCAAGGTGGTCAATAGGACCTTAGAAACTCTTTTGCGAACGGTGATTAAAAAGAATCTTAAGTCGTGGGAAGATTGTTTACCCCATGTAGAGTTTGCTTATAATCATGCACAACATTCTACTATTTTGTTTTCACCTTTTCAACTCGTTTATGGTTTTAATCCGCTTACTCCTCTCGATTTAACTCATTTACCTTTGAGTGAACATGTAAGTTTGGATGGAAAGAAAAGGGCCGAGATGGTCAAACATATGCACGAAAAGGAGAAAACAAATATAGAACATAAGACAGAGCAATACCGCAAGCATGCGAACAAAGGACGACACAAGAAGGTTTTTGAACCCGACGATCTTGTGTGGATTTATCTAAGGAAGGAACGGTTCCCGGAAGAAAGGAAATCTAAACTCTTGCCAAGAGTTGATGGACCGTTCACCATCGTGGAAAAGATCAACGACAACTCTACAAAATCGATCTCCAAGGTAAGTATTCCATTAGCTCAAGTTTCAATGTTGCTGATATTATTCCTTATATTGCAGATGAAATCGATTTGAGGGCAAATCCTTTTCAAGTGGAGGGGGATGATATGATCATGGACACGAAGGCATTGGATGAGGTTCAAGAAGACGCTATGATCATTCCCAAAGGACCCATCACCCGTTCTAAGGCACGGAAGCTAGCGGGAGCGGTGCGGAGCTTACTTGCGGATTCACGGATCGAGGAGGATCAACTTATGCACCCGGTCCTCACCTCAATATCTTCGAATTCTTTTTGAGGTTTGGCCATTTGTGTAAGTCGTGTTGTACTCTTTTTCCTGTATACGGTTTTATCCCAATGGGATTTCCGTATAGAGGTTTTAACGAGGCAACCGACTTACACCGTCTAACGGTCCGATGTCTTGAGAATTCCGCTGGGGAAATTTTCTAAGGAAATATTTCCGAGGGACTCGTCAAAGGGATTTTCTGAGGGAAATTTTCGGTGGGAATTTTAATAGACATTCAAACTTGTTTTAATTGTTGTTGTAATTTCCAAGGTCTTTCTCTCATTTTCGAGATTGACCTTTGACTTCTCTTTGCTTTCTTCTTTATCTTTTCTTCTCCTCCATTGTCGAAAATACCTTATCATTTTTATCAAATAATTTTCAGAGTTTTTACTCTTGTTCCTTTTCGATTTCTTTGAGTTCTTCATCGAAATTATTTTGGTTTATCGAGTGTCTTCCGCAACACTTCGACGCAGCCATCGATCCGTTTGTTGTGAGTGTTCTTCTCGTGATTAGGGGCATAAGAATTTTTGGGGTTTATCTCCCACGCCTTATCATCATTCTCCTCGGATTCTCCTAACATTCGAAGCCACCCCCTTGTTTCATTGTGTTCATTGTCGATTGGGCCTAAGGAATTTCGAGTGCTTCACT
Source organism: Eutrema yunnanense (assembly GCA_002933935.1). Classification (NCBI taxonomy): domain Eukaryota; kingdom Viridiplantae; phylum Streptophyta; class Magnoliopsida; order Brassicales; family Brassicaceae; genus Eutrema; species Eutrema yunnanense. The sequence continues at coordinate 38,240 of PKML01043824.1, read as the reverse complement.
CACGTCTTAGCATCTCTCTTCGTGAATTCCTTGAAGTCGAGGCTTATCCCATCTCCACCGTACCATGAGCAAGCCGGTCCTTAGTCGATTCGTATCAGAACCTCTTCGCCAATCCCGAAAGTAAAGAACAAAGCTTAAGAAAAATGATGTAAAAGCAAGCACAAAATAATGCAAAAAGAAGCATACAAAAGTAACACACGGTTTTTGGTCTCTGAAAGCACATATTTATAGGTCTTGAGCTCTGTTTTCGTATGTCTTTAGGGTTTCTTCTTGACGGAATTCGAACGAGCTTGCCTTACTTGGCGGAACATGGGCTGGCTGCGGGTCCATGAGCAGTGACCGCGGCGAAACACACATTGGCCGCTGGTGGAAGGCTCCTGCCCGCGGTGAACTGCCTCTTGGCCGCGGGTGGGAAGTTTCTGCCCGTGGTGAAATAGGACTTCTTGATCTTCTTGTATCTTTTGATTGAACCGTTGGATTGTCTTCAAATCAATTGGAATGGAAAGGTAGCTGGTCCTTCCTGAATATCTCCAAAATTGGACTGGATCAGACGGTGAAAAGAACCTCTTTGGTAGTTAAACTTCTGACGATTTGACTCTGAGCCGAAAATCTGGTTTTTCTCCAATTTGCAATGATGTTGCCTAAGTAACCTGAAAAGAGTTTTGAAACTACAAATATGCGAAAATCGTGATAAAAACAAATAAAAGCGAATGAAACACTTATTAAAGTGTTATAAAATAAGCGGTAAAATGGGTAAAAATATAGTGTTATTCGCAACCATCCTCCTCCCGAGCGGCAAAGCTCCACCTTCTCGGGCCATCCAGGATCCTCTCGAAGAACCGTCTCTCTCACTCTGTCGGCTGCCACCATCACCAGCGAGATTTCTTTCCGCCACGTTGCTCGCCTTCTGACCCGTCTACTCGTTTCTCCATTGTTACCGACGAGATCTGTTACAGCTCTGTTCTCACACTCCGCCACCTAGCCTCATCACCGGCGACACCTCTGCTAACTTTGCGTCGGTTTCTCTCCTCTCTGCAACATTCTCTTCTTCCACTGTAGCCGTTAGATCAATCGGATCGGCCAGATCCAAACCGTTCACCTCCGCCAATTTATGCGCAAAATCTTCGACAAAACTCACCTTAATTGTCGGTGTTTTCAAGGGAGTCTTCATTGGCGAGCTTCCAGAAGATTGGATATGTTACTACCGCCGCCCCAAATACGCGACTCGCCGACTATTTCAACTGCTGGCCTTTCTCCTCCACTACCATAATTTACTGACTGTTCGGATATCTTTCAAAGTTTCTTCACCATCAGACGTCATACTCTAATCCATTTCCTCCATCGACGACAAGGTTTGCTTTATCATCTAATATTCAGAGGATCAAGCTCCACTTCCCATCCGCCGGTTTCTCGAAATCTTAGTCCGGCTCTGGCCCAATATGATATCTTCAGCTCTCAGCCCACTAGTCTTAAATTTGGTTGGCCCATCCTCCAGCCCAACAGGATTCAAAGCCGCTTTTTTATTTGGGCAATCTGCCCATTAGTGCTCGAGTGTCTTTGTGCTGAGGCAGTTACCGTCTTCAACTTTATCATTTTGGGAGAGATCAATGTCACTATTTTTCTCTTTATGGGAGAGATCGCTTTCATCATATTCCTCCGTTCTGGAGAGAACTTTTCCACCAACTTCCCTTTCGATGATGAGAGTATTGAACAAGGAAAAATGAAGTAAGCCTCTGTGTCGAGGACACAGTCGTCAACACAGGATCTTCAGGAACTTGAGCAAGTCTTTGTGTCGAGGACACAGTCGTCAACACATGATCTTCAGGAACTTGAGCAAGTCTCTGTGTCGAGGACACGGTCGTCAACACAGAACCTTCGGTACAAAAGCTCATGAGAATTAACTACTCATCTCTCTTCCAACGGCTCCTTTAGTTCTCTAACGTCTCTTTTTCAAAGAAAAGTTCTTTTAGGGTTTTGTAAGCTCTCTTTTGATTCTCTATAAAGAGAGATGTAATATGTATCAATAATACAATTTTTGGAGACTTATTCTCTCTACTCTTCTCTATTCTCTCTAACCTCTTATTCTCTTAAGCAATCCCTTCTCTATTCTCTTAATTCCGCAAGCTATACTCTTGAATTCTAACATGGTATCAGAGCAATGATCTTGATTCTACTATTCTCTCTTTGATTCTCCCTTTATACTCTTTCAAAATTCTCCAAAATTCTCAAATTCTCTCTAGATCTTAAGATCGCCCACCAAGTGTTTGACAAAATTCCTAAACGAATTTTTTCATCTTCTTCAATCTCAAAGCTATGAGTTCTTGTGTTCTTACCACTGAGAGCTCAAAA
>PKML01043824.1:3616-34422 GCA_002933935.1 Eutrema yunnanense | reverse complement strand
GTCACCGTCGGACCTAGCTACAAGTTTGAGGTTCTTACTTGATCATTTGGGAAATGATGAACCACCAAGGCAACGAAATGCAAATGGGGATGTATCTAACAGTAACTCAAATGAAGAAGAATCAATCCCAACTATACCATAAGATCAAGAGGGAGAGTCGTCCCAAGATCAAGCTCAAGAGCAAGGAGAGTTGGGTATGGAAGAAGATGTGCCTACACCACAAGAAGAAGTGGAAGAGGTGGTCGAAGAAGTGGCTCAACCACTTAGAAGAAGCACTAGGCCCACGTTTCCCTCCAAATGGGTGGATAATCGGGTATATTACAACAATGAAGCTGTGGCTCACCCAATTCAAGCTACTTGTTCTATTGCCCTTTTGCCAACCGACCATCAAGCATTCCTTGGGAAGATTGAGCAAAATCGAGTTCCCAATACTTATGAAGAGGCTAAAGATGAGAAGGTTTGGGTTGATGCAATAGGAGATGAAAAAGGAGCTATGGAAAGGAATCACACTTGGGATGTTGCGGTTCTTCCAAAAGGAAAGAGAGCGGTTAGCTCTAAGTGGGTGTTCACCATCAAGTATAAGAGTTATGGTGACATAGAAAGGTACAAGGCAAGATTGGTAGCAAGAGGTTTCACACAAACATATGGTGAAGATTACACGGATACCTTTGCTCCGGTGGCTAAGTTACACACGGTGAGGGTAGTTTTATCTTTGGCTACTAACCTCTCTTGGAATCTATGGCAAATGGATGTCAAGAATGCATTCCTTCAAGGGGAACTTGAAGAAGAAGTTTACATGACTCCTCCACCCGGGCTTGGAGATCTTTGTAAACCCGGAAAAGTATTAAGGCTAAGGAAAGCCATTTATGGTTTGAAGCAATCACCAAGAGCATGGTACCATAAGCTTAGCTCTACACTCACTAATCACGGTTTTAGGAAATCCCATTCGGATCACACCTTGTTCACTCTCAAAAGTGATAAAGGCCTTGTTGTGGTTCTTGTGTATGTGGATGACCTTATTATAACCGGTGATGATAAAGAGGGTATCCAATTCACCAAGGCCTTCCTCAACACCACTTTTGATATCAAGGATCTTGGAGAGTTGAAGTACTTCCTTGGACTTGAAGTGTGTAAATCACCGGATGGCTTGTTCCTTTCTCAAAGGAAATACACACTTGATCTCTTGAGTGAAACTGGAAAACTTGGCTCAAAACCGGCCAAGACTCCACTTGAAGATGGCTACAAGGTCAATAGAAAGGGGGAGAAATCGGATAAGAAGTTTAAGGATGTCCCTCAATATAGAAGACTTGTGGGAAAATTGATATATCTCACCCTTACGAGGCCAGATATATGTTTTGCAGTCAACCAAGTGAGTCAACATTTGCAAGAACCCACGGTTTATCATTGGTCTATGGTAGAAAGGATACTTAGATATCTCAAAGGAAGCCCTGGCCAAGGTATATGGATGGGAAGGAATGGTAACACCGAGATTGTTGGGTATTGTGATGCAGATTGGGCTGGTGATAGAATAGATCGAAAGTCTACAACCGGTTATTGTACCTTCATTGGAGGAAATTTGGTGACTTGGAAGACAAAGAAGCAAAATGTTGTATCTTGCTCAAGTGCGGAAGCGGAATACAGAGCTATGAAGAAGCTAACTTGTGAATTGACTTGGCTCAAAGCTCTTCTTAAAGACTTTGGTATTGAGCAAGAAGGACCAATCACCATGCATTGTGATAACCAAGCCGCGATCCACATTGCCACTAACTCAGTGTTCCATGAAAGAACCAAGCATATTGAGATCGATTGCCACAAGGTTCGTGAGAAGATTGAAGAAGGAGTTATCTTGCCATGTTACACAAGGAGTGAAGACCAATTGGCAGATATCTTCACAAAGGCCGCAAGCCTTAAGGTTTGCAACAACATATATGGCAAACTAGGACTTGTGGACCTTACACACCCTTGATCTCATGTCCCCTAATCCATGGACTTCACACTCTTTTTCCCTTAGCATGGTTTTGTCCCAAGTGGTTTTCTATGTTAAGGTTTTTAATGAGGTGATGTTCTTGGGTTTCCAAGCTTAGCCTTTTTATTGTCTCTACGGCTAAGCTTGAGGGGGAGTATTGAACAAGGAAAAGTGAAGTAAGCCTCTGTGTCGAGGACACAGTCGTCAACACAGGATCTTCAGGAACTTGAGCAAGTCTCTGTGTCGAGGACACAGTCGTCAACACATGATCTTCAGGAACTTGAGCAAGTCTCTGTGTCGAGGACACGGTCGTCAACACAGAACATTCAGTACAAAAGCTCATGAGAATTAAATACTCATCTCTCTTCCAACGGCTCCTTTAGTTCTCTAACGTCTCTTTTTCAAAGAAAAGTTCTTTTAGGGTTTTGTAAGCTCTCTTTTGATTCTCTATAAAGAGAGATGTAATATGTATCAATAATACAATTTTTGGAGACTTATTCTCTCTACTCTTCTCTATTCTCTCTAACCTCTTATTCTCTTAAGCAATCCCTTCTCTATTCTCTTAATTCCGCAAGCTATACTTTTGAATTCTAACAGAGAGGTGTCTTTTTCCGGCCTTAAAACCGAGGAAACTTTCGAGCGTGCTAACTGATTTGTCATATTGTGTAGCACTCTATCGGGGCCAAAAGATGTAACAAGACTTATTTCGATGAGATTTAACGGTATGTACGGTTCTTCAACGTCATAATTTAAAGTCACTAATTTCCCGATAATGTATTATAGATACATCCGATCTCAGATTTGATGTCACTCTATCATAGAAATTACTTTGATTTGAACTCTGGCTTTCAATTTTTATTATATTAATTTAAGAGTTTGAATAACTCATTTCGTTCGATATAATACAAAAGTTTAAGTAATGAAATTAAGTTTTGCACAAAATATAAAATAATAACCTCTAAAATGGGATATAGAGAAAGTTATCTCCTGATTCAGCCGGAGTCTTTAAAATAGAGCAGAGAAGGTCAACGAAGAGGGTAAAAAGAGGCGACGCAAGCGAGGGAGAAGAAGAACTCACGAGGCGCCTCTCTCTCTCTCTAGAAGATGATGAAAGCTTCTGTAAAGGGAAAGTTCGATGTCGACAAGACCAGTGGTGCTGCTTCGCTTTCCTTCAACGCCGGCAATGTTAAGCTACGCGCCACCATGACTGATGCTACCATCGTCGCAGGCCCTAGCTTGAACGGTCTCTCTCTCGCCGTTGAGAAGCCTGGCTTCTTCATCATCGACTACAACGTCCCAAAAAAGGTAACTCCTTTTGTCTTATTGCTCTTTCGTTTCCGGCGAAAATCTGAGCAGTAAAGTTTCCAGTTTTCTGGGGATTTTCTGGAAAACCTAAAAGTTAAGCTCTTTAGCTTCAAACCCTCTAAAGAACGAGAAATAATCGAACTGGTATATTCTAAAATTTGGATTTTTTTTTCCCTGAGAAAGAGAGAAAATTGAACTAGAAATGTTTCAGGAATGTGTTTTTTTTTCTTTCCATTTAATTATATTGATCTGCTGCAATTTATCTAGAGAGGAAGAGAGAAATTGAACAAGAAACTTGTAAGGTTTCAGTTTCTAAGAAGGTAATTTGAGCTCTAATTTCTAATATCCAGTTTTTGGGTTGTATTTCCAAGTGAAATCTTTGCGCTTAAGTCCCAAAATCTTGAATTTTCCGGGGTTAGAGAAAGTTCGATTTGTATGGATTCTCTGAGAAAGAGATAAAATTGAACAAGAAATGAATTTTTTTTTTTTTTCATTTGATTATATTGATTTTGTGCTGCAGGATGTTAGGTTTCAGTTCATGAACAGTATCAGAATTGCGGAGAAACCCTTGAATCTGACTTACATTCATAGCAGAGGAGATAACCGGACAATTGTTGACGGGAGCCTTGTGATTGATCCGGCAAACAAGTTGTCTGCTAATTATATGGTGGGCACAAACAACTGTAAGCTGAAGTATACTTATGTTCATGGAGGGGTAGCTACGTTTGAGCCATGTTACGACTTGGCCAAGAATGCGTGGAACTTTTCGGTTTCACGAAGATTTTATGGTGCTGATACCCTCAAGGCTACTTATCAGACGTCTAGTAAGATGCTTGGTCTGGAATGGTCGGGGAATTCCAAGTCGAAAGGATCTTTCAAGGTAAAAACTATTTTTCACATCATTTTTGCGCAATTTCTTTTGCCACTGTAGGTTATATTTTGTATATAGTTAACACCAGATAGCTTATATACTTTTATCCTAGCATCTCTCAATATGAAAGAAATAGGTTTGCACAACAAAACAAGCATATATGTGCGTATAGAAGATTACATTGCTGCTCTTGTAATGACATCTTAGTTCTATCAAGTAGGTTATAACTTCTCAACTCAGCCCATGTTGTTTTATCAATGTTGCTGAGTGAAGCTTATGCAGTGATATAAACTTGGTATGAATGATGCAAAGTGCCTAATGGTATGGGTCTGATGTTCATTAAATGCATAAAAGATGTGTGGTGATCTTGGGAGAGTGTTAATCGAATTACAATCCTATGGCTAGGTAACTCATATGGAAGTTGGTTGTATCATCGATCGTGTCTTACAATAGGTCTGAAACTGATTTTTTCTCTATTATTATCAGTTTGTTTGGGTTGAACATGTATATGTGAAAGGGAAGTAGGAACTCGAGCTTCTCTTGGTGCCGTGGATCGTAAAAGAGTGCATGAATCGGTTTTTAGAACATTGTTCATAAGCACTCAGCGAAAATTGGTTCTTTTTCAGTCGTGGTTGATGGTTTTTTTTCAAATTCAACAGGTATGTGCATCAATGAATCTAGCCGAGGAATTGAAGACGCCAAAACTGACCGCAGAAACTACATGGAACCTCGAAATTTAGTTCCCATACAATTCAAAAAGTCTCAGTTAATGATGTTGTTTGATGTGGATTCAAGTCTTGGCAAAGAAATCTAGAACATTTCTAGCCGTTGTTTTATGATAAAACTTTTATCATTGTTAAGACTTTAATGACCACAAAAATTTGCTGCTTCTTTCTTACTATTAGTGAGTCCAATTAGTAGTAAAATAATAATAACCCCCCAAAAAAGTATGACTAGCTATTTATATAGCATTGTTTAACATTCAACATATGTAGCATTATTCCAATATGTCTGTTGTTTAATTCCAACAAACACTCAGCTTTTTCAACCTTCAAACAATATCTAAACTTGACGTTATATAATTTTAATTTCTACAATTTTGTAAGATATCATACACTTATCTTTTTTTTATATAGATTTTTACAGAAATTATAATTTAAAGACTACCTTTTAATATACCTCGTTTGGATTTTAGGGGAACTATTTGACGGTTTCAAGTTTCAATATGTTACGTGTCTATGAGGAGTCAAATCTATACTATAAAACCTCTTGTGGCCCCCAAGTGGTTATAGAGGAAGTGACCACACTCTTTTTCTATTGTGCCGCCTTATCTCTCAATGAAAAAGGAAAAAGAGTCAACTTGAGCACATCCTCGAGTACTCCACTCATCTTGACGGTTCCACACAACCTGTCAAAGTTGCCAATATACTCTATTGAGTGCTCTTTTTGGAGATCAAAGAACATATTGTTCTGAACCATGTTGATCAAGCTTGACTTGATCTCTCAATTGTTGACCGCGCAAGGAGGTGGGAGGATTCCCATCTTAGTCCCATTGGTAATGGGCTCATCAAAATTCTCAATCCTCATTTGTTGTATAGGGGCATGCATGGGCACCATTGGTGGTGGTGCTCCCGGATGAGCTTGCCCCTCATTCTCAGCTCCATTGACATTAGCTTGTTGTTGGGCTGGTCGATTTTCCATGCCTAACCTTCCCAAATGTAACTCTCTTTCTCTTTCTCTATGCTCTCTAACTCGAGCAGCCTTATCTTTCCTTTTGGACCTCTCTAGTCTTCCAAACTCTTGAACAACTTCAATAAATTCTTCTCTTGAGCTTCTTAGGTTCATGCACCTACAAAGTTCAAAAGGAAAAAAGATAGAGAGATTAGTATAGTAATAAAAAGAAATGAAAAATGAACTAATCCTAAAATGATCATAAATCTAAATGGCCTTATTGCCTCCCCAACAAAGACGCCAAAAACTTGATAGACGACACCAAATTTTAATTCCTAAACGTAATCTTAAACTACCTCAAATGCAAGGTACTATCGAAGAGTAAGCTAAGGGTCGAACCACAATAGTTAGTTAATGGTGCTAACAAATCTTAGACAAGCTTAATCCAAAGCATATGCTCGCTAAAATGGACTAATCTATATTTATAGTCTTAATCCCTTCACTAATTATTTAACTAATCAATCTCTCGATAGTAGTTAAGAGCTTTGTGAACTTGAGAATAAGAACCTATCTAGCTACAAATCACCCTAGGCATGCAACCTTCGTTGGATTAAGCATGAAATGGATGGTTATGGTTGAGCTAGACATTTCATCAAACACCTTTAGTGCATGAATTGTCAACAAAACTAAATCTAGATTAGCTACTTCTAAACCTAGTATTAATACTCCCTAACCATTTGAATATGTAAATCTATGCACTTTGCACCATTAGCCCAACTCTTAATCACCCTAATCTACTTAGCCCAAAGGCCCATAAGAAAATTACTCACTCATGATTAAAGAAAACAAGGTAAATGCATTAAGAGAAGGCATCAAGATAAGAAGAAAGATATTAAACAAATAAAATTTACTAGATCATGAAATTGGTTCAAGATCCAACAAAACCATAAAGTTTAGAGTGAAAAGAGGTAGGATGCTAGTAGCTAAAAACTTAGGTAAGGAAGTGACCTCAAAACTATTTATAGAGTTGCAAATTCGAACCGGGTCAACCCGAGATAAACCGGGTCGGGTCAAAAATAAAACAAAAGATGCTCATCGCATCGGTAGCGTGTGGCAGTCAGACGACCGCCATGCTGGTCATCTGAACATGGACCTCTTCTCTCTTCGTCTTCTGGTATGGGGCATCGTTTGAAGATGGCGGCGAATGGACCGGTGTGAGCGTCTATAGATTGTTTGCTATGATAAGAGAAGCAACAGTCACCAAATCTAATATGCGTGTTAAGAGAAGCAACCTACCATGCCGGCATAACCATATCATACAAAATTTTGTGGTTTCTTCGAAACTTTCATTTGGATATTGGTAAAATATGTTTTTAAAGCTTTTTAGTTTTTTTTTTTTGTGTGCAAAATGCTTTTTAGTTTAAAAGTCTATTTTTATAGATTAAAAATGGCATTTAGAGTCTACAATAGATATAAAATTGTATACATATATATATTACAATGTCATTTTTATTACAGAAAATGTATAAAAGGTATCATTTTTTCTCATTTCACAATAAGAAACACAAATTAATAAAACATTATTACTTCATAATTAAAAGAAATATGATATACTTTCATAACACGAATATAAAATTAATCACGATGACACCTGTTAAAATATTGACAACCACGATGGTAAAAGTTAGCCGGAATTTTGGTACATTCCTTTGGATGGTTGAAGCTGCATCCTGGAGTGCTGTCGCCTCTCATAGCTCCGTATCCCAAAGACTCGATCACATCAGGTGAGTCTCTTATGTATTTTTCAGATTCGATCACATCATCTGAATCTTCCATATCTCTTGCTTCTCCAATTCCACAAAACACTAATAATATAATCACTATTGTAGCAAATAAAACAGTTTGGCTCTTGTGTGAAGCCATTGTTTTTCTTTCTCTTCTCTTTACTGCTTTTTATTTCAATTTGCTACGAAGATTTGTAATTGTGATGTTTTTAAAATTTATAGTGAGGAAACGTTGCTAAATAAAGATATGTTGTTACATAAACATAAGGCCAGAGCATTATGTATATTCATAGGGTTTTCCTTATCATCACCATCTCATTTTTCGTTTGCAATTTTGTTTATTAGTTGTAAAATTCAAAAAGTTGAAAGAATACATTTTTAAGATATTTTTTAATTCAAGCTTTTCTTACCTTGTTTTCTTTCATGAATTCAGTCTTTATATATAAGGTACTAAGAAAAAATGGTAAGGCCCAAGAATCTAACAAAAATGACGAATGGTGACCATATGAATGAGGAGAAACATTGACTAAAATTTTGAATGGTGATCATATTAATGAGGAGAAACATTTATAAGTATTTTTTGTACACATGATTCCCCTTTTCATTCTTCTTTTTTAGGGAACTAGTGAACCAAAATACTCCTCATCAAATTTGGGAAGGAACAATAAAGAACAAACTAGGTGAAATAATTATTGAAAAAAATTCTATATAATTTTAAATACAAAATCTATTATAGTTACTGGTGAAAGTATTACTCACCCCTCCTCTTCCTTTGTTTTGCACATGTTAGCGATGGTCGGAATGTCTTATATTGCTTGTTGTGATCTAGACGTTTTCCTGGCGATCATGTGTGCTCACCAAGGGACCAAACCGGGCGACTTATAACCGAAAGGGATTAATCCGCCAACCTAACATGCCCGAGTTCTCCGGTTTCTTCGGAGGCCCGAGATAGGGATGTTATACCAAATCCATAGAGTTGAAGAGAGCGACTGTTTGAGTAATGAGTGACATGAACTTCGACTCCAGCTTCGATTGCGAATCCAAATCCATAGATCCAAGGAGAGAGATTATTTGAATAATCAGTGATATGATCTTCGACTCCGACTCTGATTTCGCATCCATGTCGTCGAGAACAGCGCCCATATCGTCGAGAATAGTGCATGCTCAACGTTATTATGGATTGTAGGACAAAAAAAAAGGTTTTAGACCCTTTAAATTTATTATTTTTTAAAGTTTTTTACTAAAGAAAAATAAAATTTTGTGTAATGTTTTTTTGAATTTGTTATTAAAAAAATACTTATACAATATTTTATGGGTCCTTTTCAATCTAATTATTATTATTATTATTTATTTATTTATAATATATNATATATATATATATATATATATAAATTGGGGCCCTAAATTATTAGGATACCGAGTCGTGGCTCCAGGCCGTCGCACCGCTCGTCCTCCCTACTGAGCCGGCCCTGGTCAATAAACGATATTAGTTGAGAAATGAGTGAAATGAGCTTCGACTCTGAATCTGAATCCATAAAGTTCGCTGAGAGATAGATTATTTTGACTGAAGAGCGATGATACGAAAGATTTTGGGTATGATTGTAACAAACTTAGTGCTAATTGTAATAAATCTATTATCTATATATATATAAAGAAAGCTTTTGTCTCTTTTGGTGAAGACACATCATCTACCACATCAGCAGTCACCACACAATTTAGCATGATCAAAAAACTAATAAAAAAATAAAGAACACAATAAAAATTCCTTCAAGCTACGCCTCTTGCTCAAAATTGAAAAAAAAAATTTAGTTTTTTTTTTCTACATCATTACCACATCATATTTTTTATTTAATTCTTTTTTAATTACGAATTTAATACACAATTTTTGGATAAATATTTCATACACATACTAATTATAAATTTGGTTTTAACATTATGAAAAGAATTTTAAAAGGCATTATTCATATTCTAAATTAAACCAAAAAATTATAAACTTATATGAATATAGTTCATTGAAATAATAACATGTTTAATAAACTGGATTATCCTAATATATTTCAACTTTTATAAATAATTAATTAGGTTAAATTGTATCGCAGCCCTCATACTAATATGAGGAGTAAATATATAAAGTTATTTCTCGAATAAATTTGTAATTGCATGGGTTTACTAATCTAAGGAGCAAATATCTATCCATTTACTAAGCCGTATGAGTTGCGATAAAAAAAACATTTACACTAAGGAATTAAGGAACTAATAATAAAGATCAACTAAAAAAATACTTACTTCCAAAAACTTAAAAATGATAATAAATTTCCTTTAAAAACACCAACTAATTGCATAAACTGACAACATAAGAAAAAACAAACAGGTAAAAATATGTATCATCTACGAAACAAACACTTAAATGAACATAAATTTAAGAAATAAAAATATGTACCTAAAAAATAAAAATAAACAATTCACATATATTAGGCTAAAAGACACAAATCCGTCTACGATACTAATAAAATTGAAATAATATTAGACAATACAAAAGTTTAGAAAAATGTTCACCATGCGTAGCGCGGATCACACCATTTTGGTGAAGACACATCATCTATCACCTCAGCAGTCACCACACAATTTAGCATGATCAAAAAACTAATAAAAAAATAAAGAACACAATGAAAATTCCTTCAAGCTACGCCTCTTGCTCAAAATTGAAAAAAAAAATTTAGTTTTTTTTTTCTACATCATTACCACATCATATTTTTTATTTAATTTTTTTAATTGCAAATTTAATACACAATTTTTGGATAAATATTTCATACACATACTAATTATAAATTTGGTTTTAACATTGTGAAAAGAATTTTAAAAGGCATTATTCATATTTTAAATTAAACCAAAAAATTATAAACTTATATGAATATAGTTCATTGAAATAATAACATGTTTAATAAACTGGATTATCCTAATATATTTCAACTTTTATAAATAATTAATTAGGTTAAGTTGTATCGTAGATATTATTAAAGAAAACTAAAATATCAAATAAGTCCTAACAATTAAATAAATAAGTGAATCTGTAACTAAATTCATGAAACAAAATATAAGTTGGCAAGTTTTACATCTAATAAAGAGACAAATAAATAAAATTAAGGTATACTTAAAACAATAGTTGCAATTATACATAACTATGAAAAAGAGAATAAGAACAAAAAAAATTAAGAAACAGATTAAAAGTATTTACACGAAAATATAAATTAAGTTTGAAAATTTAAGATCGTTGTGTTTTGTGATATTATTTTTAACAAAAATAAAAATGTAACTACAAGAGGAGAAGAAAATAAAAGTTTTGTAAATGCAAAATATATATCATGTGATGTAAATATACTTCAATTCTCATAATAATTACCATCCATTAATACAATTGTTTTCCCTAGAATTTGAAAAGACATTTACTTAATAAAAGATAGATTATATAGAATTAATCTAAAAAATTTCAATTTAATAATTTAGTTTATCAGTTTATTTATATAGTTTAGAAAAACTATAGAATTTAGTGCTTATAAATTATGGATTAGATTTTTTCTAAATAAAATCAAACAAATGTTGTGACGTCAAACAATCATTAAGGATTAATTCCAAATGAAATGTATAAGAGTTTTAAATCAATTTCTTAACACATTTATAATCTATATATATATAATCACTAATTAATCCTTTTTTATGACAAATTTTCGGGATCTGTTAGTTGATTTTAAGTGAGTTATAGGAGAAAAATAAAACAAATCATTTTTATGGTTAGTAATTAGTGTTCGAGAATAGAAACAAAGATTCATTCAATAAAAGAATACTCGCATGAGTTTACAGAAACTCATGACAACTCAGAGTCTTTGATAGGTATGCAATAATGCATGTCATGATAGTCGAACTGTGGTATCCTAAAATGATAATATTTTCAAGCCAACCATTGACAGGATAAATGGTTGAGGTCCTTACGAAAATTCTCTAATGATCAAGTCAGAAAAGAGATATCAAAATTCAAAAAAGGTAAAACGTGAGAAAGATAGTGAATATTATATTTAAATCAGATCAAAATGTGGTATATGGTTCAATTTGCAGTGTTGGTGAGAGAGAGAGAGAGAGAGAGAGAGAGAGAGAGAGAGAGAGAGAGAGAGAGAGAGAGAGAGAGAGATATTATGAGTGCATCGCGGAAACACGTCAGATGTTTCCGGATTGAGATTAATGTCAAATGAATAGACATTTGATCCCTGTTTGAGAGTAGTGAACTATATAAAACATTCTCTAACGTGGGTTTTGAACCCTTCGAACTTCATTCTAATTTTCCATTGTATGAAGTATAGGGATTTTCAAAGAATTTGACGGATATAGATATGTAGACCGAATTTGGTGATTGGATTTTATTGTACTTAGTTATGAACATTAGATGTCAAAGTGTAAGATGTTTCGGTGGATATGACTTGACGCCGATAACTCTAAAAAGGTTGAATATTTTTTTTATGCGCGTCTCATCTATTTTATAACTACATAAAAATAATGATATAAAATACCGCGCGAAGCGCGGCTAACCCTCTAGTTACTAATAAAAGTTGATGCTATAGACCTCTAAGTGCGTCCACATAGGATTTTAAATGACTAGTTAAAATATGCCAAATCAGCATTATAATTAAATTTTAAATAATGTCAAGAATTCTAAAAAATCGTGTATCTTAAAATGTAAATAAATATCAAAAGAGCTAAATTAACCAAAAAAAAAAAATCAAAAATAGAAATAAATATCAAAAGGGCTAAATGAACAAAAGGAAAAATTATTTAAAAGGAAATTTACTTGATATCTATGCTAACTCTATGGAAAATCAACATACAAAACTTAACAACAAAAAATTATATATCAAAATAAAATCTATTACTAATAAAAGTTAATGTTATATGCATCTAAAAATATCCACATAATTTTAAATGACCAATTAAAATATGCCAAATCAGCATTTTAATTAAATATTAAATAATGTCAAAAACTCCAAAAAATCAAAAAGTTAAGATAACTATGATAATCAAAAATCAAAAATCCCAAAACAATCCACATAGAAAATTAATTTGATATATATGACAACTCTATGAAAAATCAACATAAAAAGCTTAACAAAAAAAAAAATATATATGCCAAAAAATCGTGTCTCTTAAAATAGAAATACATATCAAAAGAGCTAAATTAACAAAAGAAAAAAAATCAAAATTAGAAATAAATATCAAAAAAGATAAATTGACAAAAGAAAAAATTATTTAAAAAAAATTAACTTGATATTTATGCTAAATCTATGGAAAATCAACATAGGCTTAACAAACAAAAAAAGAAAAAAGAAATTATATGTCAAAATAAAATCTATTACTGATAAAAGTTGATGATATTTTCCTTTAAGGGTATTGGTTTTGCCTACTTAATTGTCTTTTTGATCAAAGCTATGTTCTGATTAAATAAAAATAAATAAAACAACGACATGAGAAATAATTCACCCATGGATTGAGAAATACGACTATAATGAAGGAAACATAACTATGCGTAAACCAATCTTCTGAGATATAAAATAATGTTTGTTATACTTCAATATTATTTGCAATGATCCCTAAGTATGAGAATTAAATCATCATCACTTAGGTTTATGATCTCATCGAAGAACCATTGAAAAGTTANTATATATATATATATATATATTTTTTTTTAAAGCGCCAATTACATTTTCACCTATATATCTTATATATGTAATTTCTACTATATTTTTTAAAATATGTATTAAAATTCAAAATAAAATCATATAAATATTTTTAGTAAATTTATAATAGAATCCATGCGTAGCGTGGCCGCGTGGATATATATATGTGACAATATTAAATTTTAAAAAGTTGAGAGTCTTGAGACCATGTTTTTGGGGGTAACTGAATTAAAACTAAAATTATTTAACAACCTAAATCCATTATACTGAAACTAGTTACTTAAAATAAGTAACTTCAAATTATTTTCCTTTGGAAATAAATTTTATGGAAAAATGCATCAACATCACTTCAAAATTAAATAACATTGAAATTGAAATGGCATCTATCTACCTTATAAAGAGAGCACCCAGCTTTGACACCTCAGCATCCCCCTATTGGTCAATTTTTTATTTTTATTTTTCTTTATATTAATTGCATATTAAAAATTAATTGACAATTAATAAATTGATATATGCATCTTATATATAATTTAACGTTATGAGATATTATTTTTAACATGCATTTTCAATATGTTGGCTCGTCTTATTATTGAATCATCAATTTCAAGTTAGATCGACAAAATCAATGATAATGCAGAGCATCATGAAACCGAAGGAAATCATGAGATTCCTATCAACTACATCCATAATGGAAAGATATGAAATCGAAATAAAATTTCACAGCAACGTTTCGTTAGTCACGGTGTGGTTAACGGAGCAGGCGATGAAAACGCCGTCAATCAATTCCGTGACTTGGTCTCGGACATTGTTGGATTGGTCGCGGACGTAGTCGGATTTTGCGTCGGCGAAAAAGAAATTTGCGCCGACGTCATTGCAGAGCCGGCGAGAGGGAAGTGAGAGAGGATGACAGAGAGAGAGTGTTTGAGGTGAGAGAGAAGCGCGTGTGTGGGGAGGTGACCAGGACGCGTGACGAGGCATCCTTTCTGGATTTTTTTTCAGTTTTTTTAAATTTTTATTTCAAGTCAAAGAGAGAGAGGCGATCATGTCGGGTCCGAGAGAGGCGCGACTTCATGCCCGTTGGACCCGGCCGGAGAGATTTCGAGATTTAACTCCGTCGGCGTGCATTTCTCGGCGCCGCTTAGTAGCGTATACTCGAAGAAGAGCCAGAAAAGGAAGAAGCGCCTTTCCTGGAACCCGATTTCCAGGGAGAGGAAGCAACGGCCCTGGGTTCTTCTAGTGTCGAATTTCATCGTGGTTCTAAGAGGAAAAACACTGTGAGATGATATATCATGGTTTTTACCCATTTTAAGCCATGATATAAGTCCTTTTTATAGAGTCTTTCTAGTATTTCGTAGTGTTTTAGAGTCATTTACATGTTTTAGTACGTTTGAAGCATAATTGGAGATATTGGAGCTTTCTGGAGCATTTTGGAGCAAAGCAGAAGTTCGTGTAGCTGAGTACCCGATTTGAAGCATCAGTGTCGATCGATACTGATTGGTATCGGTCGATACTCATCGAGGCAGACACGACCCGCGACTTTTCCAAGAGTTGAAGAATTGTAAAATTGCCCAGAAGACTTTAATATTTACAAGAATCCCCAAAACGTGACTTAGGTTATTTAATAGGATGTTACAACCACTTTAATGGCTATGCTTTATTCTATGCTTTATTTTATTCTGGATTTGTGAGAGAGCTTTTGGAGGGAGACAAGTCTGAAACTCTGTTTGTCCGAGAAAAGATTTCGAACCCTCTTGTTTCTCTTTCTTATTTTCTATTGAGTATTTATTCAAACATGTTTATTGCTTCAATTTCCATGTCTGAGTAGATCTCTTGTTAGGTTTAGGGTTTTCTCATAGGGATTTCTTTGAATGCTAGGTTGATTTATTGCTAGGGTTCATAATCTGAATTAGTTCTTCACCTTAGGTTGTTCTCAAAGCTAATTCTAGATTGATCACCTAGAACTTAGATCTTAGGTTAATCGATTATGCACGACAGTGCAATTGAGTAATCTGATAGAACATAAAGAGATTTGATTTAATTGATTTGTGAACATATCAAACATGAACTTTAAAGCTGATTTATTCTTAGGAATTTGCAAAGAGATTTGGGATTATGAAACTTAGATTTAGATAATTCTCGCAACGACAGTTGGTCAGTTATATTTTAGTGATTTGAGTTCAAGAACTGTGCGTAACCTGAACCCTGATTAGTTAATTCATCTGCATTCATTGATTTTCTGAGAAATACCCTAGGCCTATATTCTCTCCATCGAATTTACAACTCTTTTACTGTTTATTGCTTTTGTTTCATCTGATTCGCTTAGCTTGATTCGATACTATACAATCTACTGTGCGATTTCTCTGAGTTCTTGTGTTCGACCCCTGATATACTGCAGCAACTGCTTTAGTACTTTTTATCGTCAAAGCTGCGTTAGCGGCTGCCAGAGTTAAGGCAAGTGGCAGAAACGAGAACAATTTACAGTGGGCATTGGGGGAAAGCAGGAGAGGATATAGTTCAATTAGCGGTTTAAGAGAAGCAAGGATGGCTTCTTGCCGGGATCTACGACGTTTTCAATGGACCTGACGCTCCAAAATTTCTGATGGCTAATATTTACCGTGATGTACATAGTGAGTTAAAAGAAAATCCGCGTGTAGCGCGGGTGCTCTCCTAGTTACTAATAAAAGTTGATGCTATAGGCCTCTAAGGGCGTCCACATAAGATTTAAAACGACCACTTAAAATATGTCAAATCATCATTTTCATTAAATTTTAAATAATGTCAAAAATTCCAAAAAATTGTCTTTTAAAATAGAAATAAATATCAAAAACATAAATTAACAAAAGAAAATAAAAATCAAAAATAAAAATAAAAATCAAAAGAGCTAAATGAACAAAAGCAAAAATCATTTAAAAGGAAGTTAACTTGATATCTATGCTAAATCTATGGGAAATAACATAAAAAGCTTAACAAAAAATGAAGGAAATTATATGTCAAAATAAAATCTATACTAATAAAGTTTATGCTATATGCATCTAAGGATGTCCACATAGAATTTTAAATGACCAATTAAAATATGCCAAATCAGCATTTTAATTAAATATTAAATAATGTCAAAAATTCTAAAAAATCGTCTTTTAAAATGGAAATAAATATAAAAAATCATAATTAACAAAAGAAAAAATTTATTTAAAAGAAAATTAATTTGATATGTATGATAACTCTATGAAAAATCAACATAAAAAGCTTAACAAACAAAAAANAAAAAATCGTGTCTCTTAAAATAGAAATACATATCAAAAGAGCTAAATTAACAAAAGAAAAAAAATCAAAATTAGAAATAAATATCAAAAAAGATAAATTGACAAAAGAAAAAATTATTTAAAAAAAATTAACTTGATATTTATGCTAAATCTATGGAAAATCAACATAGGCTTAACAAACAAAAAAAGAAAAAAGAAATTATATGTCAAAATAAAATCTATTACTGATAAAAGTTGATGATATTTTCCTTTAAGGGTATTGGTTTTGCCTACTTAATTGTCTTTTTGATCAAAGCTATGTTCTGATTAAATAAAAATAAATAAAACAACGACATGAGAAATAATTCACCCATGGATTGAGAAATACGACTATAATGAAGGAAACATAACTATGCGTAAACCAATCTTCTGAGATATAAAATAATGTTTGTTATACTTCAATATTATTTGCAATGATCCCTAAGTATGAGAATTAAATCATCATCACTTAGGTTTATGATCTCATCGAAGAACCATTGAAAAGTTACCAATCCTAGTATGTCACCAGACAAAATTCCTGTTTCTATCTCTCCAATGTAAAATTTACAAAAATTATATTTACTTTGTCGGTTTTTTGTTATTATAACTTTGTTTCAAAGCTCATATCATATTCATATATTGTTTTGGTTTCAAAATTGATTTTTTCATAGATATGAGAGCAAGAATTGTTTTTATTACATTGCTTTTCGATTTGTAGATTAAATTAAAATTTTGTATTGATTAAAATAGTTAGAGAAGAAAAATAACCGACGGACGGTGCCTTATTTTTCGTAGGCCCGACCGAGTAATTTACTGACCCTGCAATCACCACGTGACCTTTCCCCGTGTTTTGTCCTCACTCACACTCTATCGTGAATCACTTCCCGGAAGGTCACCCATCCTTAAACTACTCCAGCCCAAACACGCTTAACTCTGGAGTTCTTTCGGGCAAGTGATCGGAAAAGGTAAGTGCACTTTGGTGACATAGGTAACCAAATTAATTCATTTAAGCCTTTCTCAAATGGGCCGGGCCCAATATGTTACAATTCTCCCCCACTTAACGGGAATTCGTCCCGAATTCCACATCTTGTTAGGTTCCGACTCATAACCGGAGCAGCCATAACCCTCAAACCCCAAGATTGTCTCCCGAGACAGAATCGGTGTGACTTCCCTGAGCTCTGATATCACTTGTAACGCCCCGTCCGCCCCTACCGGTGAGTCACCCATCCCTCTATCGGGCTCGTGGGCCCCACCCCTGTCCGACGGTCGGTGCGTTATTTTTCGTAGGCCCGACCGAGTAATTTACTGACCCTGCAATCACCACGTGACATTTCCCCGTGTTTTGTCCTCACTCACACGCTACCGCGAATCACTTCCCGGAAGGTCACCCATCCTTAGACTACTCCAGCTCAAGCACGCTTAACTCTGGAGTTCTTTCGGGAAAGTGATCGGAAAAGGTAAGTGCACTTTGGTGACATAGGTAGCCAAATTAATTCATTTAAGCCTTTCTCAAATGGGTCGGGCCCAGGATGTTACAATTCTCCCCCACTTAACGGGAATTCGTCCCGAATTCCACATCTTGTTAGGTTCCGACTCATAACCGGAGCAGCCATAACCCTCAAACCCCAAGATTGTCTCCCGAGACAGAATCGGTGTGACTTCCCTGAGCTCTGATACCACTTGTAACGCCCCGCCCGCCCCTACCGGTGAGTCACCCATCCTTCTATCGGGCTCGTGGGCCCCACCCCCTATCCGACGGACGGTGCGTTATTTTTCGTAGGCCCGACCGAGTAATTTACTGACCCTGCAATCACCACGTGATCTTTCCCCATGTTTTGTCCTCACTCACACTCTATCGCGAATCACTTCCCAGAAGGTCACCCATCCTTAAACTACTCCAGCCCAAGCACGCTTAACTCTAGAGTTCTTTCGGGCAAGTGATCGGAAAAGGTAAGTGCATTTTGGTGACATAGGTAGCCAAATTAATTCATTTAAGCCTTTCTCAAATGGGCCGGGCCCAGGATGTTACATAATACGTTTTTCAAACGGGACATATATAGATTGAAAACAAGACCGTTGAAATCTCACAAACTATATATAATTACTGAGATTAAAACTGCAATATTTTTTAATATATTATTACACTCACCATTATACATAAAATAATATCTCAATAAATATAATTGCTCGCATATGATTTTTATCAAAATAGTATTAAAACTATATGCGTTGGTGCAAAACCTAGTATAACAATAATAATTGAAAATCATGTATTTTGACCTCATTCACTTATAAATCATAAAAAAAAAGTCCCCGACCTTAAAAGTTTCCTTTTTTTTTGTTCTTCTCTCTCTCGCGCTGCAATTTCCTTTTTGTTAGTTCCTCTCTAGTTACAATTAGCCCCGGGCATTAAAACCAGAACCAAAAACCGGAACCGGAACAGACCCAAAATTATCGGTTCGGTTCGGTTCCGGTTCTAGCCAAAATACCCATTGGATCTTGTATTGAAGATCCATGGATATCGGTTCGGTTCCGGGTAATACCCGGAACCGAAATTACTAACCGAATACCCGAACATATATATACAAATATGCAATTACATATTTCGGGTATGTTCATTACATTTCGGATATTTTTATATTTCGGGTATTTTTATTTTTTACATTTCGGGTACTGGATATCCGAACATATATATACAAATTTTTATTTTTTACATTTCGGTTCCGGGTATTTTTAAAATTTCGGGTATTATTTTAACATTTTTGTTTTTTACATTACGGGTATTTCTTTACATTTCGGGTATTTTTATTACATTTCGGGTACTGGATACCCGAACCGTTTGAGAACCGAAACTTTTCGGGTATAATATAAGTATTTCGGGTACTGGATACCCGAACCGTTTGAGAACCGAAACTTTTCGGGTATTTTACGGTTCTTAGTCTTCTATACCCGAACCGAACCGGAACCGATTGGTACCGAACCGGAACCGAACCGAAACTATTTCGGTACCTATATGGATCCTAAACCTCCATACCCGAAATACCCGGAACCGAATGGTTCCTACCCAGAACCGAATGGTTCCTACCCAGAACCGAATGGTTCCTACCCAGAACCGAATGGTTCCTACCCATAACCGAATGGTTCCTACCCAGAACCGAACCGAATATCCGAATGCCCATGCCTAGTTACAATCTCATCAAAAAGCAACGAATAGAAATAGATCCAACGGTCGAAATCCACCTAAATGTTGAAAAGCGTATTATAATTGATGTCACCGACCTAAACCCTAACTCATTTCCTTTTTTCTCTCCTCTTACCAAATTTGTTTTTTTTTTTTTTTTTTTTTTGGTCTAAACCAAATTTGTTTGTTGTTTTCCAGTTTCTCTGTCGCTGCAAATTTCTCAAGTGACTCAATTTCTAAAGCAAATTTGTTTCTCTGCAAATTGAAGGATGCAATCGAACGAAGAATTCGTCAAGTTCTTGGGAGAAGGTGCTTACGGTTTTGTTAATCTCGTCCGATACACTCAACGCGACGGCTCCTCGTTTCACGCCGCCGTAAAACACTCTTACCCCGAGGATTTGGACAATCTTGAGAGAGAGTTTCAGATTCTGTGCGAACTAAGAGGATGTCCGAGAATCGTCAAAAGCTTTGGGGACAGTTTGGAAGAAGGTTTCAGCTGTGACGGAAACAAAGTCCACAAATTGCTTCTCGAGTACGCATCCGAAGGTAGTTTAAGTGCTTTCATGGACAATTACTCCGACAGAAAACTGCCCGAACCGATGATCAGAGACTTCACGCGTATGATTCTCCACGGTTTGGTCTGGGTTCACGGCCACGGTTATGTTCATAGCGATCTCAAATCCGACAACCTCCTTGTGTTCCCGTCGACAGATTCTTCATACGAACTTAAGATTTCTGATTTCGGAAACTCTTTAGAAGTCGGAGAGATTCCACATTACTGGGGGTTCGATTTCCCGTTTGTGGGGACGCCGATTTACATGCCGCCGGAGTCTCTCGTTGACGGCGTGGCAGAGAAAACCCTAGATCTTTGGTCGTTAGGATGCTTAGTGTTGGAGATGTACACAGGTGAGATTCCATGGCTTGGACTTGAAATCAATGATCTCGCGACTCGTCTCCTTGATGATGAAGCTCCGAAGATTCCAGAGTCTGTGCCTTGCGATGCAAGAGAGTTTATTGAAAAATGTTTCTCAAGGAAACCTGAGGAGAGAGGAAGTGCGTATGAGCTGTTGTTTCATCGGTTTTTGCATCCAGAAGAAGTGGAGGAGAAGACGGAGAAGAATATCGCCGTCGCTGAAGAGAAAAGAATTACTGCCGTCGTTGACGAGAGAAGAATTTCGTTTCTATTGAAATTGAAGTTGAGGATCAGACGAGCTGCTTCGAAGAAATCGACGTATGTGACAGAGAAGAAGCCTC
Source organism: Eutrema yunnanense (assembly GCA_002933935.1). NCBI lineage: Eukaryota > Viridiplantae > Streptophyta > Magnoliopsida > Brassicales > Brassicaceae > Eutrema > Eutrema yunnanense. The sequence continues at coordinate 13,392 of PKML01043824.1, read as the reverse complement.
TGAAACTGAAGATTTATATTTATATTGGTTTTGAGTCTATTTGTTTTTTTGAAATATCAAAAATAATTTTTAAATTAAAAGCTTTCTCCAACCGGAATAGTAAAAAAAAAATTATAGATACAACATGCACGTAGCGGGGCATACAAAATTTGGTGGTTTGTTCGAAACTTTCATTTGGATATTGGTAAAATATGTTTTTAATGCTTTTTAGTTTGAAAGTCTATTTTTTATAGACTAAAAATGGCGTTTAGAGTCTACAATAAATATAAAATTGTATATATATATATATTACAATGTCATTTTTATTACAATAAATGTATAAAAAGTATCATTTTTTTCTCATTTCACAATAAGAAACACAAATTAATAAAACATTATTACTTCATAATTAAAAGAAATATGATATACTTTCATAACACGAATATAAAATTAATCACGATGACACCTGTTAAAATATTGACAACCACGACGGTAAATGTTAGCCGGAATTTTGGTACATTCCTTTGGATGGTTGAAGCTGCATCCTGGAGTGCTGTCGCCTCTCATAGCTCCGTATCCCAAAGACTCGATCACATCAGGTGAGTCTCTTATGTATTTTTCAGATTCGATCACATCATCTGAATCTTCCATATCTCTTGCTTCTCCAATTCCACAAAACACTAATAATATAATCACTATTGTAGCAAATAAAACAGTTTGGCTCTTGTGTGAAGCCATTGTTTTTCTTTCTCTTCTCTTTACTGCTTTTTATTTCAATTTGCTACGAAGATTTGTTGGTGTGATGTTTTCAAATTTATAGTGAGGAAGCGTTGCTAAATAAAGATATGTTGTTACATAAGGCCAGAGCATTATGTATATTCATAGAGTTTTCCTTATCATCACCATCTCATTTTTCGTTTGCAATTTTGTTTGTTAGTTGTAAAATTCAAAAAAGTTGAAAGAATACCTTTTTTAGACGATATTTTTAAATTCAAGTTTTTCACGAATTTTCTTACATTGTTTTCTTTCATGAATTCGGTCTTTATAGATAAGGGACTAAGAAAAAATGGTAAGGCCCAAGAATCTAACAAAAATAACGAATGGTGACCATAGGAATGAGAAGAAACATTGACTAAAACTTTGAATGGTGACCATAACAAGGTTTTTTTAACAGTGGTCCTCTTCAATAACAAGGTTTTTTTAACTCCCTTTAGATATTCATAAAACATGGTTGTTAGGTATCATATGTCACATTTTGATAGTGGTCCTCTTCCTAGAAATAAGCAAGATTTTTTTTAATCGATATCATACATCTTTAGGTCATGTTATTGAGAGGGTATTTGGAGTTTGCATTCTTTGTGAATTTCCTAGATATATAATATTAATGTTAAAAAAAAAAGTAGCAATTGTTACAATGAGATTACATAACTTCATTAGAATTTCAAAAAAATTAGATAAAGATTTTTCTGAAGTAATGAAACATAAGGAGATTGGCAAATAAAATATATAGAGATTACATAACTTCATTAGAGTTATTCGACTCCGATGAGGATCCGTCGAAGATCGGATAAGAGCTGGCAATTACCCGATAAATTCAAAATCCAGCGAAACCCATGATGATGGTGATGGTGTCAATGTCAACATGTGTTGTTATTATAACGGTGTCGGTAAAACAACATCACATATCACCTCCATTCTTATATGTTATGTTCTTGTAATACGTTAAAATATTCATTATACCATATAAATATGTATGTTTACCTTTAACATTTTGTTTAACGCGATAATTCAATTATTGTATGTTAAATTTCATGTTATTTTCTGAAACATACATGGGATATTTTTTGAATATTTTCATTTTTTTTAATACATAGACACATATTCTATAGATATAGTAAATAGATCACATAGGTTTGGGTCGCTAATTGTCTCCACTTCTCTATAAAATTGAAATCTCATAGTCCACCGATTTATTGCGTATAAGAGATTTATCAAATTACTTCTTAAAAATCAATTTCTCGTAGGGGTTCCGCTTATCTTAGGATAATTTTGAATATTTTTGTTTTCTTGTTTTAATACATAGATGCAAATTCTATGGATATAGGAACTAGATTAAATATGTTTGTGTCCCTAATTTTCCCCGCTTCTCTATAAAATTGAGATCTCATAGTCCACCGATTTAGGGCGTATATTTCAACATTATTCCGCGGTAAAGGGGTTTCTAATGAAGCATTTTATGAGAAATTTCTAATTTTTCAAAAATTTAAGAAACTCATAAGGGTTAGCCCACATATTCCAAAATTTAAGTGCGTTTTGAGGTTATTTCTGAAAGATGAATGAAATATGTGAAAAACAGGAAATAAGTTGTTTCAACACTATTTCGTGGTAAAGGGGTATCTAATAAAACGTTCTATGAGAAAATCTCATTTTTGAATATTCCAAAAATTTAGTGCAGTATGACTTTATTCCCTAAAGATGAATGAATCTTGTGAAAAGCGGAATAAGTTGTTTCAACATTATTTTGTGGTAAAGGGGTCTCTAATTAAACATTATAGGTGAAAATTTTATTTTTCAAAAAATTTGAGAAATTCATAGGTGTTAGCCCACATATTCCAAAATTTAAGTGCGTTTTTAAGTTATACCTGAAAAATGAATGAAACATATGAAAAACAGAAAATAAGTTGTTTCAACACTATTCCGTGGTAAAAGGGTTTCTAATGAAGCATTCTAGGAGAAATTTCAAAAATTTCAAAAATTTAAGAAACTCATTGGGGTTAGCCCACATATTCCAAAAATTATGTGCGTTTTGAGTTTATTCCTGAAAGATGAATAAAACATATGAAAAACATAAAATAAGTTGTTTTAACACTATTCTGTTGTAAATGAGTTTCTAATGAAGCATTTTAGGAGAAATTTTCAATTTTTTAAAAATTTAAGAAACTCATTGAGGTTAGCCCACATATTCCAAAAATTTAGTGCATTTTGACATTATTCTCTAAAGATGAATGAATCTTGTGAAAAGCGGACAAAGTTGTTTCAACATTATTTTGTGGTAAAGGGGTATCTAATTAAGCATTATAGGAGAAAATTTCATTTTTAAATTTTTTAAAGAAACTCATAGTTGTTAGCCCACATATTCTAAAATTTCGGTGAGTTTTGAGGTTATTCCTGAAAGATGAATGAAACATATGAAAAATAGAAAATATGTTGTATCAACACTATTCTGCAGTAAATGGGTTTCTAATGAAGAATTCTAGGAGAAATTTCCAATTATTCGAAAATTTAAGAAACTCATAAGGGTTAGCCCACATATTCCAAAAATTGAGTGCATTTTGACGTTATTCCCTAAAGATGAATGAATCTTGTGAAAAGCGGAAAAAGTTGTTTGAACACTATTCTGTGGTAAAGGGGTCTCTAATTAAGCATTATAGGAGAAAATTTCATTTTTCAAAAAATTTAAAAATCTCATAGGTGTTAGCCCACATATTCCAAAATTTAAATGCGTTTTAAAGTTATACCTGAAAGATGAATGAAACATATGAAAAACGGAAAATAAGTTGTTTCAACACTATTCTGGGGTAAATGAGTTTCTAATGAAGCATTTTAGGAGAAATTTTTAATTTTTCAAAAAATTAAGAAACTCATAGGGGTGCCCACATATTCCAAAATTTCAGTGCGTTTTGAGATTATTCCTGAAAGATGAATGAAATATATGAAAAACATAAAATAAGTTGTTTCAACACTATTTCGTGGTAAAGGGTTTCTTCTGAATCATTCTAGGAGAAATTTCCAATTTTTCAAAAATTTAAGAAACTCATAGGGGTAAGCCCACTTATCCCAAAATTTATATGCATTTTGAGATTATTCCTGAAAGATGAATGAAACATATGAAAAACAGAAAATAAGTTGTTTCAACACTATTCCGCGGTAAAGGGGTTTCTAATGAAGCATTCTAGGAGAAATAGCCCACATATTCCAAAATTTAAGTGCGTCTTGAGGTTATTCCTGAAAGATGAATGAAACATATGAAAAACGGAAAATAAGTTATTTCAACACTATTCCGTGGTAAAGGGATTTCTAATGAAGCATTTTAGGAGAAATTTCCAATTTTTCAAAAATTTAAGAAACTCATAGGGGTTAGCCCACATATTCCAAAAATTGAGTGCATTTTGACGTTATTCCCTAAAGATGAATGAATCTTTTGAAAAGCGAACAAAGTTGTTTCAACACTAATTTGTGGTAAAGGAGTCTCTAAATATTTCAAAAATTTAAGAAACTCATAGGTGTTAGCCCAGATATTCCAAAATTTCAATGAGTTTTGAGGTTATTCCTGAAAGATGAATTAAAAATGTGAAAAAGAGGAAATAAGTTGTTTCTATACTATTTCTTGGTAAAGGGGTCTCTAATGAAGCGTTATATGAGAAAATATCATTTTTTCAATATTTTAAGAAACTCATAGGGCTCACATATTCCAAAAATTTAGTGCATTTTGACGTTATTCCCTAAAGATGAATGAATCTTGTGAAAAGCGGAAAAAGTTGTTTCAACACTATTTTGTGGTAAATGTGTCTCTAATTAAGCATTATAGGAGAAAATTTAATTTAAAAAAAAAAATTAAGATACTCATAGCTGTTAACCCACATATTCCAAAATTTAAGTGCGTTTTGAGGTTATTTCTGAAAAATGAATGAAATATATGAAAAACGGAAAATAAGTTGTTTCAACAATATTCCTTGGTAAAAGGGTTTCTAATATAGCATTCTAGGAGAGATTTCCAAATTTTCCAAAATTTAAGAAACCCATAGGTGTTAACCCACATATTCTAATATTTAAGTGCGTTTTGATGTTATTTCTGAAAAATGTATGAAACATATGAAAAACGGAAAATAAGTTATTTCAACACTATTCCGTGGTAAAAGGGTTTCTAATGAAGCATTTTAGGAGAAATTTTGAATTTTTCAAAAATTTATGAAACTCATAGGTGTTAGCCCACATATTCCAAAATTTAAGTGCGTTTTGAGGTTATTCCTGAAAGATGAATGAAACCTATGAAAAACGGAAAATAAGTTGTTTCAACACTATTCCGTGGTAAAGAGGTTTCTAATGAAGCATTTTAGAAGAAATTTTCATTTTTTTCAAAAATTTAAAAAACTTATAGCGGTTATCCCACATATTCCAAAATTTCAATGCATATTGAGGTTATTCCTGAAAGATGAATGAAAAATGTGAAAAAGAGGAAATAAATTGTTTCTATACTATTTCGTGGTAAAGGGGTCTCTAATGAAGCGTTCTATGAGAAAATCTCATTTTTTCAATATTTTAAGAAACTCATAAGTGTTAGCCCACATATTCAGAAAATTGAGTGCATTTTGACGTTATTCCCTAAAGATGAATGAATTTTGTGAAAAGCGGAAAAAGTTGTTTCAACACTATTTTGTGGTAAATGTGTCTCTAATTAAGCATTATAGGAGAAAATTTCATTTTTAAAAAATTTTACGAAACTCATAGGTGTTAACCAACATATTCCAAAATTTAAGTCCGTTTTGAGGTTATTTCTGAAAAAGAAATGAAATATATGAAAAACGGAAAATAAGTTGTTTCAACAAAATTCTGTGGTAAAGGGGTTTCTAATGAAGCATTTTAGGAGAAATTTCTAATTTTTCAAAAAATTAAGAAACTCATAGGTGTTAGCCCACATATTCCAAAATTTAAGTGCGTTTGGAGGTTATTCCTGAAAGATGAATGAAACATATGAAAAACGGAAAATATGTTGTTTCAACACTATTCCGTGGTAAAGAGGTTTCTAATGAAGCATTATAGGAGAAAATTTCATTTTTTTAAAAAATTAATAAACTCATAGGTGTTAACCCATATATTCCAAAATTTCAATGCGTTTTGAGATTATTGCTGAAAGATGAATGAAACATATGAAAAACATAAAATAAGTTGTTTCAACACTATTTCGTGGTAAAAGGGTTTCTAATGAATCATTCTAGGAGAAATTTCTAATTTTTCAAAAAATTAAGAAACTCATAGGGTCCCACATATTCCAAAATTTATGTGCGTTTTGAGGTTATTCCTGAAAGATGAATGAAACATATGAAAAACAGAAAATAAGTTGTTTCAACACTATTTTTGCGGTAAAGGGGTTTCTAATATAGCATGCTAGGAGAGATTTCCAATTTTTCCAAAATTTAAGAAACTCATAGGTGTTAACCCACATATTCTAATATTTAATTGTGTTTTGAGGTTATTTCTGAAAAATTAATGAAACATATGAAAAACGGAAAATAAGTTGTTTCAACACTATTCTGTGGTAAAGGGGTTTCTAATGAAGCATTTTAGGAGAATTTTCCAATTTTTTAAAAATTTAAGAAACTCATAGGTGTTAACCCACATATTCCAAATTTTAAGTACGTTTTGAGGTTATTTCTGAAAAAGAAATGAAATATATAAAAAACGGAAAATAAGTTGTTTCAACAAAATTCCGTGGTAAAGGGGTTTCTAATGAAGCATTTTAAGAGAAATTTCTAATTTTTCAAAAAATTAAGAAACTCATAGGTGTTAGCCAACATATTCCAAAATTTAAGTGCGTTTGGAGGTTATTCCTGAAAGATGAATGAAACATATGAAAAACGGAAAATATGTTGTTTCAACACTATTCCGTGGTAAAGAGGTTTCTAATGAAGCATTATAGGAGAAAATTTCATTTTTTTTAAAATTAAGAAACTCATAGGTGTTAACCCACATATTCCAAAATTTTAATGCGTTTTGAGATTATTGCAGAAAGATGAATGAAACATATGAAAAACATAAAATAAGTTGTTTCAACACTATTTCGTGGTAAAAGAGTTTCTAATGAATCATTATAGGAGAAATTTCTAATTTTTCAAAAAATTAAGAAACTCATAGGGGCCCACATATTTCAAAATTTATGTGCGTTTTGAGGTTATTCCTGAAAGATGAATGAAACATATGAAAAACAGAAAATAAGTTGTTTCAACACTATTTTCGCGGTAAAGGGGTTTCTTATATAGCATGCTAGGAGAGATTTCCAATTTTTCCAAAATTTAAGAAACTCATAGGTCTTAACCCACATATTATAATATTTAAGTGTGTTTTGAGGTTATTTCTGAAAAATTAATGAAACATATGAAAAACGGAAAATAAGTTGTTTCAACACTATTCTGTGGTAAATGGGTTTCTAATAAAGCATTTTAGGAGAATTTTCTAATTTTTTAAAAATTTAAGAAACTCATAGGTGTTAACCCACATATTTCAATATTTAAGTGCGTTTTGAGGTTATTTCTGAAAAATGAATGAAACATATGAAAAACGAAAAATAAGTTGTTTCAACACTATTCCGTGGTAAAGGGGTTTCTAATGAAGCATTTTAGGAAAAATTTCCAATTTTTCAAAAATTTAAGAAACTCATAGGTGTTAGCCCACATATTCTAAAATTTAAGTGCGTTTTGAGGTTATTCCTGATAGATAAACGAAACCTATGAAAAACGGAAAATAAGTTGTTTCAACACTATTCCGTGGTAAAGAGGTTTCTAATGAAGCATTCTAGAAGAAATTTTCAATTTTTTCAAAAATTTAAAAAACTCATAAGGGTTAGCCCACATATTCCAAAATTTCAATGCGTATTGAGGTTATTCCTGAAAGATGAATGAAAAATGTGAAAAAGAGGAAATAAGTTGTTTCTAAACTATTTCGTGGTAAATGGGTCTCTAATGAAGCGTTCTATGAGAAAATCTTATTTTATCAATATTTTAAGAAACTCATAGGAGTTATCCCACATATTCCAAAAATTGAGTGCATTTTGACGTTATTCCCTAAAGATGAATGAATCTTTTGAAAAGCGGACAAAGTTGTTTCAACACTATTTTGTGGTAAAGGGGTCTCTAAATATTTCAAAAAATTAAGAAACTCATAGGTGTTAACCCAGATATTCCAAAGTTTCAGTGAGTTTTGAGGTTATTCCTGAAAGATGAATGAAAATTGTGAAAAAGAGAAAATAAGTTGTTTCTATACTATTTCGTGGTAAAGGGGTCTCTAATGAAGCGTCATATGAGAAAATCTCATTTTTTTAATATTTTAAGAAACTCATAGGGCCCACATATTCCAAAAAATTAGTGCATTTTGACGTTATTCCCTAAAGATGAATGAATCTTGTGAAAAGCGGAAAAAGTTGTTTCAACACTATTTTGTGGTAAATGAGTCTCTAATTAAACATTATAGGAGAAAATTTCATTTTAAAAAAAAATTAAGAAACTCATAGGTGTTAACCCACATATTCCAAAATTTAAGTGCGTTTTGAGGTTATTTCTGAAAAACGAATGAAACATATAAAAAACAGAAAATAAGCTGTTTCAACACTATTCCGTGGTAAAGGGGTTTCTAATGAAGCATTCTAGGAGAAATTTCTAATTTTTCAAAAAATTAAGAAACTCATAAGTGTTAGCCCACATATTCCAAAATTTAAGTGCGTTTGGAGGTTATTCCTGAAAGATGAATGAAACATATGAAAAACGGAAAATAAGTTGTTTCAACACTATTCCGTGGTAAAGAAGTTTCTAATGAAGCATTCTAAAGAAAGTTTCTTAAATTTTTTAAAAATTTAAGAAACAAATTGGGGTTAAGCCCACATATTCCAAAATTTCAATGCGTTTTGAGGTTATTCCTGAAAGATGAATGAAACATATGAAAAACATAAAATAAGTTGTTTCAACACTATTTCGTGGTAAAGGGTTTCTAATGAATCATTCTAGGAGAAATTTCTAATTTTTCAAAAAAATAATAAACTCATAGGGGCCAACATATTCCAAAATTTATGTGCGTTTTGAGGTTATTCCTTAAAGATGAATGAAACATATGAAAAACAGAAAATAAGTTGTTTCAACACTATTTTCGCGGTAAAAGGGTTTCTAATATTGCATTCTAGGAGAGATTTCCAATTTTTCCAAAATTTAAGAAACTCATAGATGTTAACCCACATATTCTAATATTTAAGTGCGTTTTGAGGTTATTTCCGAAAAATTAATGAAACATATGAAAAACAGAAAATAAGGTATTTCAACACTATTCTGTGGTAAAGGGGTTTCTAATGAAGCATTTTAGGAGAAATTTCCAATTTTTCAAAAATTTAAGAAACTCATAGGTGTTAGCCCACATATTCCAAAATTTAAGTGCGTTTTGAGGTTATTCCTGAAAGATGAATGAAACCTAAGAAAAACGGAAAATAAGTTGTTTCAACACTATTCCGTGGTAAAGAGGTTTCTAATGAAGCATTCTAGAAGAAATTTTCAATTTTTTCAAAAATTTAAAAAACTCATAGGGGTTAGCCCACATATTCCAAAATTTCAATGCGTATTGAGGTTATTCCTGAAAGATGAATGAAAAATGTGAAAAAGAGGAAATAAGGTTTTTCTATACTATTTCGTGGTAAAGGGGTCTCTAATGAAGCGTTCTTTGAGAAAATCTTATTTTATCAATATTTTAAGAAACTCATAGGAGTTAGCCCACATATTCCAAAAATTGAGTGCATTTTGACGTTATTCCCTAAAGATGAATGAATCTTTTGAAAAGCGGACAAAGTTGTTTCAACACTATTTTGTGGTAAAGGGGTCTCTAAATATTTTAAAAATTTAAGAAACTCATAGGTGTTAGCCCAGATATTCCAAAGTTTCAGTGAGTTTTGAGGTTATTCCTGAAAGGTGAATGAAAAATGTGAAAAAGAGGAAATAAGTTGTTTCTATACTATTTCGTGGTAAAGGGGTCTCTAATGAAGCGTT
>PKML01043823.1:18968-33729 GCA_002933935.1 Eutrema yunnanense | reverse complement strand
TTTTCTAGCCATATCATATCTTTTACTGTTTTTCCGTCTCTGGCTTTCAAGTTTTATTTTATTTTAAGTGCGAGATTTTAGAAATTTTTATTTATTTTATAATTTTTAAAGATTTAATTTATCCAATCAAAGTTTAACACTTATAAAATCTTTAAAGTTCTACTAAAAAATTCACACAGTTTAACTTTGTCTTTTTGTTCCTACCATGGTTAATTTTTAAAAAACCAACAAAATAAACCTTATTTTTTTCTTTTAAATCGCTACCTAGTAATTTAAAGTCAAATTATCTACAATATTTTGTTCCAAATATATTAATAACCTAAAATTAAAGTTCATACTAATCACTTCGCTATCATATCGAGGAACATCCAGCTGAGAATAATTGAGTGAATGACACATCAGCAAAACATTTTTGAATCAAGCTCAAAATTATCGCTTAAACTTTTATCCGTATTTTGATTATACATTCGAATCGTTCAAAATCTCAACTCAACTTTTGTCATTCCTCTCCCTCTTATACTCGGGATTAAACTCAATCTTATTGGTTTTTCATTCGTAATCTCATATCTAAATCATTCATTTCTTGCTATCATTACTGCTTTTCAATGTGAAACTTTGAATACTTTTATTTTACTTTAATTGTGAGATTTTATAAACTCTTACTTTATTTTAAATTATCTTTAAAGTTCTAATTAATCCAGTTAATGTTTAACACATTTAAAACCCGTTAAAGTTTTCTAAAAATTCACACAGTTTAACTTTGTCTTTTTTCCTACCCTGGTTACTTTTTAAAGAACCAACAAACTCCAATATTATTTTTTTCTTTTAAATCGCTACCTATTAATTTAAAGTCAAATTATCTTCAATATTTTTTTGAAATACATTAATAATATAAAATTAAAGTCCATACTAATCACCTCTCTATCAGATCGAGGAACATCCAGCTGAGAATAATTGTGGTAATGACACATCATCAAAACATTTTTGAATCAAGCTCAAACTTTTTGCTTAGACTTTTATCCGTAATGTTATTATACATTTGAATCGTTCAAAATCTCAACTCAACTTTGTCATCCATCTCCCTCTTATATCTAAATCGTTCATTTCTCGCTATCTTTACTGTTTTTTCTTGTGACTTTGAATACTTATTTTACTTTAATTGTGAAACTTTATAAACTATCACTTTATTTTAAATTATCGTTAAAGTTCTAATTGACCCAGTCAATGTTTAACACTTTTAAAACCCGTAAAATTTTTCTAAAAATTCACATATCCTAACTTAGCTTTTTTGTTCCTCTGATGGTTAATCTTTTTAAACCAACAAAATAAAACCTTAATTTTTTCTTTTAAATTGCTACACATTATTTTAAATTAAAATTCTCTACAACAATTTCTTAAAGTACGTTAACAATCTAAAGTTATATTCCTTACCAATCTCATCTCTATCAGATCGAGGAACGTCCAGCTGAAAATAATTGTGGATGAGACACATCAGCAAAAAAAAAAAAATGAAACTCAAACTAATCGCTTAGACCTTTACCCGTTTTGTGATACATTATAACCGTTCAAAATTTCAACTCAACTATCGTCATCCGTCTCCTTCTTATACTCGAGTTTAAATTCAAACTCAATGCTATTGATTTTGTTATTTGTAATCTCATATCTAAGTCGTTCCTTTATCGCTATTTTTACTGTTTTTCCTTGCGAGAATTTGAATTTAAATTTAAACTCAATCTTATCGATTTTGTTATTTGTAATTTCATATCTAACTCGCTATCTTTATTGTTTTTCCGTGTGACACTTTGAAGAATTTTATTTTATTTTAAAATCTTTACAGTTTTAATTTATCCAACTAAAGTTTAATACTGTTAAAACTCTTAAAAATAATAAGTAAAAATTCACACAGTCTAACTTCGTCTTTAAGTTCTTGCGGTGGTTTATTTTTTAAATGCCAACAAAATAAGACATAATTTTTTTAAATCGCTACCCATTATTTTAAAGTCAAATTCTCTACAACATTTTTTTGAAATACTTTAATAACCTAAGGTTAAAGTCCCTATTAATCACCTCTTTATCATATCCGGAAACTTACAGATGAAATTAATTGTAGGAGTGACACATAACAAAAGTTTTTAAATCAAGCTCAAACTAATCGCTTAAACTTTTACATGTATGGTGAATCTACATTAGAACCGTTAAAATCTCAACTACTGGCATATGTCTTTTGCTTATACTCGGTTTTCTACTTAAATCTAATCTTATCAGTTTTTCATTTATTCTCATATCTAAATCGTTCTATCTACCCATCTCATATCTTTTACTATTTTTCCGTCTCAGACTTTGAATATTAAATTATAGTTTCGAGTGAAATTACAAATTTTAAAACGACCAAGTAAATAAGTCAAAACGAATAAGAAGAAATTCAAGCTTTTTACCAATAAATAAACATTATTTTTGTTATGAAAGTGATTGTAGAAGGGAGTAATTTCTTACAACTTTTTCACATCAAATTTGTGTAGTCTTTTATTGACGGTAAATTTTTAAAAAACAAAAACTGATTATGTAAAATACTATGATGAGTGATATCGTTATCTGTCTCTTGCTTATACTCGGGTTTACCTGCAAAGTTAAGAAAACACAGTTCACTATTAAAAAATTGGAATATAATCAACCGATACACTACTCTTTATAGAGAAAGAATGAGTCAATCCAATCAAAATAATCAATCTAACATAATAATTAATCTTTGTGTTATTTTTGTTGGAAGCTATCAACCCGGTTATTGTCTTCGTCTTCAAAACCAGACACATTCAAAACCAAAAACCAAGTCGAGATCAGAGGAGCATAAAAGATTTGAGATCCGTTTACGCTTGTCTACTCTATTACTCAACAATGTTAAATATCTATAACCATGTTTTAGAATATATATAGAAATAATTATTTAACTAAATTACGCTTGTCTCTCTGCTTAGTTAAATGAATCATAATAGAATCAAAAATTTATATGATATTTTGTTTCTACTATAATCACCTGACAAAGTAACATAGTATAGTTGGAAGTTGTTATTCATTATCGCCTAAAAGGTAAACACTCCCAAAGTTATATCTTAAGCGAATCTTCTAAAACATGTTTCAATCGTAAAATTTAGAACTATATTCGGCTTCCAATATTTCATAAAAAGAATAATCTCCACATAATATTTTGTTTGTATTATTTGAGACATATTCTTCCAATTATATTATAAAATATTAGATTTGGTCTTTTTATAATAACTCAATGAGATTTCGAAACCTACGCCATATTTTTCCATCCACTTCCCATTCATAGTAGTCATCGCTTTCATCTTGAAAGTGTAATGCTAACTGAGTTTAGAACTGTGTCAGAACAGAACGTGACGCAGCTGCTGGAACAGGATGTGACTCATCTACTGAAGCAGGACGTGGTACAACTTATATGATAGATGAGACAAAAGCACAAAGACCAAACTGATGCAGACACTGAACAGAGGGAGATTGTGCTACAGAGGCTGAATAAATTCGACATACATGGTATGACAGGTCAGATAGAGATATTGGACAGAACATGATACAGCTGTAGGAACATGACGTGTTACAGAAGCAGTTGTTGTATCAGTTGGAAGTAGCACACGAAGTGATACAAGGAAGCAGTACAGAGCAACTGATGACGTGGGGCTAAAGCGTGAGATGTGGGAACATGAGATGTTATATATGCTAGACAGAAGCGATATACAGGGTGTGGCAGTTCAGACATTGACATTGGAAAGAACTGACACAGTTGCTGATGCAGTACTTGATGCAGGTACTTGATGCAGGTGCTAGTAGAGCGGATGCAGTAGTTTATGCAAGTGATGATCAGTGATCGACACATGATGGAAATACATAGTGGCGATCAAGAAGACTGTAGTTGGATACATCAGAGGATGTATCAGACGATGAGTCAGAACGTGGTACATCAGAGGATGTATCAGACGTTGTATCATGAGGCAAGAACTTGGCGTGGCACAGAAGCTGACGTGGCAAGTGAGTTGCTGAGCTGGACGAAATCGCTGGAATGTATATCTGGCGTTGATGCAGTTGATGCAGTTGTTGTACCAGTTTAAGAAGTAGTACAAGAACTAATACAGAGGTTTATTGAAAAGGCCCAGAAGCCCAAAATGATGAAGAAATCGTGTGGGCTCTTAGGGTTTCGACCCTAGCCATATAAATACCAAGAGACGGCCAGAGAAACAGGCGCACGTCTAGGGTTTATCATGAGATGCACACAGGTGTGTGTGGCGTCGCCCCATCATACAGGATTTGTAGATCCGTTGGTGATGGTTGCTGGAGTACAAGCACATATGTGAGATGATGCTTGTATCGGTAGTAGCCGAGCGGTAGACTTTGTAGAGATACCGTGTCCACAGTTCGTCCATCTAGAAAAGAATGATAGGCATCGTAGTGCTGTATATCATAATAATTGTAATTGCAATCTTGTTCTAGTGGATTTGTTCTGGACTAGGTCCCGGGGATGTAGGGAAACCGAATCTCGTTAAAAAAACTCTATGTGTTATTTACTTTATGCTCATACGTATACTCAAACACATAGATCTAGCATATATAAATACGAGCTTATATAAATACTTTATGCCTCACGAAATTTCCAATTTTTACTGCAACCGGACATTATTTATTTATAATATTATTACAACGACATATCATAATAATATTGACCCACACATAAAGAAATAGACGACCGCTTCTGATATAAGAAAAGAAGCCATTATTGATAATATTGACCCACACATTAACTTACTGACTGAACCACATTTATGCCACTGACACGTGTACAGACCCTAGCCTCCTTGTAAACTTTTCCCGGTCGACACAAATAGCCTTTGGTCGGAGAACAATGAGCATCTTCCGAACAAATACACAATCCCTCCAATGCACATCCATCTTTTACAATTGTCGCTTTTCCTTTGATCCCTAGGATTTGATCCGTCCATTCGCTGGAGAATAAACCGTTCGGATCATAACTCTCCTTTACTTTCAAGAAAGCGGGTGCGTTTTTGTACTTTGTAATCACTCCATCAAACGCTAAGTTTCTGTTTTTACCCCAATGTGGCAATGCGTTATACTTGAACAATGCAATTTGCTCGATTTCTTCGATGAAATCTTCGTAGAGTCGCGGTGTTAATGGATCTTTGGCTCGGTAGTATGTTATGTCAAAGTCTAGGGCTTCAGTTTCTTTCCCAAGATAAGCCGGAGAAGATGTGACATAACGCATCAAAATACCATAATGGAGCTCAAGTCCGCACAGAGATTTCGGTTCAATTTTGACAAGAGATTTGATGTCATTAATAAAACTTTTGACTTGCGTGAGAGAAACACTAAAAGTGGTTTGATGAAAAAATTCGCCTTTTATACGCGAATCCCACGCACACGCTGTGATTAATCCATCTTGCAAGCTATCTAGACATGACCCTGACGACATCATACGGTTTTGGCTTCCAATGACCGGATAACCAGTGAATAAGACACCTAAAGCCGGTGAATATTGGAGACATCGAGGTAGGAGTAAGTAAATATTATATGTGAAATCAATGAACATGTATAAGTAAGATGACAAAAAGTAAGTACCATTGTTCGTCAAACCGTATGAGGTAGCAAACAATGTAGATGAAATTAGTGTGGCTCCTACACACTTCCCATTCGCATCTCTGAACGTCTCTTGCGTCTCCTCTTGAACAGTATACAAGAAAACAAATTAAACTTGCGTGTAGAATTTTATCTATAGAGAGAAATGATAATATTTAAAAGAAATTATTGGAATCGTCGTCACTTGATAATCTCTTGGCAACCATACATTAATTATACTATTATATAAATATCGGTTTGGGATCACCTATTATTTACCTCCGTACTCTCTTCTTCAATTATTGACCAACTACCTCTAATAAGGCCATTGATGCAAAAATTTGGTTCGGACCTATTGTTTTTGGATTTTTGATCCAAACAAAAAAAATCTATTGTTTTTGGTTAATGGTTTAGTTTTTTAAACATGAAAATCTAAAAGAAAATGAATTGACTAAAAAAATGCGAACAAAATAAGATTTTGGATTAGAACATGTTTTCTTCTGATTAAGGAGAAACGTGATGAACATTAAGATTGTATGTGAAGAATATACCCTACATTGGAAGTGGAAAAAGATTTGAGCAAATATATAAGGGATTTGGACCAATCCAATAATTGTCAATTGGTTTTGAGTTAGAAACCCATGAAACTTAACATTATATCAGAATCCGAACACTCGCAGTCCAACCCGAACCAAAATCGATCTGATCCATCGAATCAGGCCCAATCGATCTATCTCGAGTGGGCATGTGAAGAATATATCTCACATTAGAAGTGGAAAAGGATTTGAGATAATATATAAGAGATTTTGACCAATCCACTCATTGCCAATTGGTTTTGAGTTGAAAACACATAAAACTTAACATTGTATATTTATATATTTTCACTAAATGCAAAAAAAAAAGGTTTAGAAAGAATGATAAGTAGGTACCTGATGACCTTATGATGGCTATAGCCACGGAGAGTTGCGAACGGAATGGCAAGAAATCAAACAAACCATTTCCCGACGTGTTGACCGCAACTCGATCATCCCTTCGATACACCACTTTGCCTTGGCTCGGTAACCATAAGAAATCAGCAAACTCATGTTTCTTTCCAAAAGTCACGGCTTGATCCCCGAAATCCGAATCATTTCTCATTGTATATGTTAATGATCTCTTGAACATCGGTTGCAATTTGAAAGTCACCTTTAAAAACAAAATAGAGTTCAACCAAAAAATTATAATTAAAATGACTTAGATTGTCTTTTTTTGAAGTAAAAAAAAGGTGGAATTTTAACGATCTCTTGAACATCGGTTGTAAATCAAAAGTCACCTAAAAAAAAATTATATATATAATGAAACAATTGTTATAGTTAGAAAGGATTATACTTTTGATTTGTAGTAAAACCTAAAAATGAAATATAATGGATCTAACCTGAGAGATAACCCCAAGAACACCAAGAGAAACCTTGGCCGCGTTGAACTCGTTAGGATTCGTAGTCTCGCTTAAAATTCTAACCTTTGCAAACCCATCGTTGACCGAACCAGGACTAACCATCCTGATCTCGGTCACATAATCATGGACCGCGCTTCCTTTACCCCACAACGAGCTCCCGTGAGCACCGGTTCCCATCAGACCACCCACGGTCAGTCCCCACCAATACGGTGCATAAGGCAACGCCAATCCAACCTTAGCCGCTTCAGCGATTAACTGCCTTAGCGTCACACCGCTCTCAAACGTCAAGGTCATGGCCTCTGCATCCGCTCGCACTGTGTGGTTTAGAAACTTTGTGCTTATGAACAAACCGTCGGTTCCGTCGGTACACACGAGCTTAGTGATGCTATGCGAATATCGAGTGGTTACACGCATTTTCCGTCCAGCTTTAGTGGCTGAAGCCACGATAGCGACGAGCTCATCTTCGGATGTTGGGTATGCCACGTTGGCGGCTCGACACGTGGAACGGTCAGGGAAGGCTCCATATGAGTTTGTGACCGTACAATTCGTATTTCCAGACACACACTTGACAGGATCTTCAGGTGGTGTTGAGACCGCCGTAAGCACAAATGTAAATATACAAAGTACCCCGAGGAAGGTGTGCCAAAACGCAGCGTTTTGGAAACCATACGAAGGAGCATACCTAAATTCCATAGGTTATGATTAAGTTTTTTTTTTTTGTAATCTTACCAAATGTCTTGCATTTGGCTTCTTTGTAAACATGTTTGCTATGTATAGAGGTTGTGTGGCGTAAAAGGCCGGTTAAGTACGATTTAAATAAAATATTTTGGTTAATTAAACTAGAAAAAGTTGAGATAATGGTAACGACTAATCCCATTCGATCCATCAATTTTTGACTATCATATTAATTTCATTTGTATCATATGGTATGAAAGACTTAAACCATATTCTTATCATTGTCGTAATCCCATCGCCGCTGGCATCGTTTGTTGTTTTTAGTCAAAATAGTCGCCTCGTCGGCTTATGCAATTCTGTTTTTTTTGTACACGGTAACTTGAAAATCTTAATGGGCGAATATTTAATTTACTACATATATTTATAGGGTTGACTTCGGTAGATCCCTTCAACTTTACCTTCACAATCTATTATTTCCCAGACATTTCGATGAACCCCCCTTTCAAAGTTGAATATCTCATCACTAAACCATCCAAATTTTTCAATTCTAATTAATTCCACCTATATAATCAATTCTGTGAAATTACGTTTAATTAAGATAAATTACATTTTGAAAATTGCATTTATCCGAGATCCGTTTTAAGAATCAAACTCACCATGAAGTGCAAACGGTTTCTCGAATCCATCTCGCATCTTCGAATTTGATTCAGTGTGTTTGTTGTCGGGTTGGATTTTTAGGTGGGTTGGATTTTCAATCGGGCCTAGGTTTAAATGCGGATATAGGTTCAATCGTGGTTCCGAAAATGGAGTAAACGCAATTTTCAAAACGTAAATTATCTTAATTAAACGCAATTTCACATAAATGATTATATAGATGGAATTAATTAGAATTGAAAAATTCTGATGGTTTAGTGATGATATATTCAACTTTGGGGTGTGGGGGGGGTTTAGTGATGAGCCGAAATGTTTAGGGAAAAATAGATTGGGAAGGTAAAGTTGAAGGGGTCTACCAAAGTCAACCCATATTTATACACACGAGAAATTCAAGTAGCTAATTATCATGCAAATTTGGTAGCATTAAGAACTCAACTGTGGAATATAAAAAAAACGATTAATTAGTGTACGAATCTCTTAGCTTTTAAGAAATCAACTATAGATTTCTTGGACAATATCAACTATCCAGCTATATACGCAGATCAGTTGGGTTTTTCTTATACAAAAACACATTAATTTTTAAGTTTTATGGTTTCTAACTTCGACAAATTTGACAACGAGTAGATTAGTCTATGTCCTTTATATACTAATTTGGAATATTATTCTCAATATGTCCTTTCGAAATGATGATTTTTTAGACCTAACTAGTAGTGCACATGATATTTTGAAAGTATGAACTTTTCCGTTAACTAATGATCTATGAACATGCGCAACGTAAGAATCATGGATCCAATTTATAATTGAGATGTCGGGTCGGATCTTCTTTAATAGATCAATCGTGTGGGAAGAGAGCGGAAGAGCCCGAACGCCGCTTTGACTTTGACCTTTTCTGTTTTCCTTCGTAGGATTATTTACTTGAGATTTAACTTATCTGTAGTTTAGCTGTATATTTTCAAATTTATTCATTGTAATGTTTTGAATTAAAATCTAGAGCCTAATATTGTCGCACGTACGAGCATAGAAATATTTTTTCACCAACATACCGAATTTTTTAACGAAACAATAAAAAAATAAGGAAAATGATTAAATAATAAATAATAATTTCCGTTTATTTAAAATTCTGTTTTCACGCCAAAAAACGTAAAATCTCGTTTTCTTGAAAAAACTTAAAATTCCGTTTTCTTACCAAAAACGTAAAATCATGTTTTGCCACCAAAAACGTAAAATTTCGTTTTACATTTTACCGCAAAAAACGTAAAATTTTGTTTTCTCGCCAAAAACGTAAAATCCTAATTTTCTGCCAAAACGTATATTCCATTTTTCCGCTAAAAACGAAAATTTTGTTTCCCGCCAAAAACGTGAAATCATGTTTTCCGTTAGTAAAGCAAAATTGCATTTTCTCTTATTTTCCCATCAAAAATGTTATTTCGTGTTTTCACTGCTAAAAAAAAATCCTTTTTAGTAGTGTACTTTTAAGTTTTTATAAAAAATAATTTATTAAATTTTAATATTTCATGAAAATAGAATTCTATAAATTATAAATTCATATGATGAAATTTCTTATAAAAATTATTTTTCATAAAAATGAAAATTTACAAATGTCAAAAATTATAATTTGAAATTATTTATTTGTAAATATTGTTTAAATCATGAATTAAAATTAATATGGTTAAAATTAAGACTAAAAGTATGACTAGATTAAAGCATAGATATTTTAGTCATTTTCTTATTAAAAACATCTAGATAGAGATGTAAATGTAGATTAAAATGACGAAATAAACAAATGTTCATTCAGATAAATCATCCAAATGAACAACCGAAAATGAAAACGAACATTATTCAGATACATCATCGAGATGAATAATTGAAATGGATCATCTGGATGCAAATGTCAAATGAGCAAACGAACATGGCCATATTAAATATAGAACCACACATAAAAGCGCTTTCTGATATAAGAAGCAATGAAGATTAATAACTTACTGATTGAATCACACTTATGCCACTGGTACGTGCACAAACTCTAGCTTCATTGTAGACTTTTCCCGGTCGACACATATATCCTTTGGTCGGAGCACAATGAGCATCCTCCGAACATATACATAACCCCTCCAATGCACATCCATCTTTGACTATTGTCGCGTTTCCTTTGATTCCTAGGATCTGATCTGTCCATTCGCTCGAAAATAAACCCGTCGGATCATAAATTTCCTTCACTTTCAAGAATGCCGGCGCATTCTTATACTTTTTAAGAACTCTATCAAAAGCTAAATTTCTGTTCTTTCCCCAATGCGGCAATGCTTTATACTTGAACAACGCAATTTGCTCAATTTCTTCGATGAAATCTTCGTAAAGTCGTGGTGTTAGTGGGTTTTTGGCTCGGTAATAAGTTAGGTCAAAGTCTAAAGCTTCCGTTTCTTTCCCAAGATAAGCCGGGGAAGATGTGACATAACGCATTAGAATACCGTAATAAAGCTCAAGTCCGCATAGAGATTTCCGTTCGATCTTGACAAGAGATTTGATGTCGTTGATGAAACTTTTGACTCGCGTAAGTGGAACACTGAAAGTTGTTTGGTGAAAGAATTCGCTTTTTATACGTGAATCCCATGGACACGCCGTGATCAACCCATCTTGAAGACTGTCTAAGCACGATCCTGACGACATCATACGGTTTTGGCTTCCAATGACCGGATAACCAGTAAATATAACGCCTAATGCCGGTGAATATTTGAAACATGAAGGTAAGAGAGAGTTAATTAATATTCGATGTACAAGTAAAAGTGAATATAATTTTAATTAATTACCATTGTTGGTCAACCCGAATGAGCTAGCAAACAGTGTAGATGAAATTAGTGTGGCTCCTACACACTTCCCATTTGCATCTCTGAACGTCTCTTGCGTCTCCTCTAATTAATACAAGACAGGAGAAAAGAAGAAGAATTTAAGTTATGTACCAACATTTAATAAAGGGATAGGGAGATTTTTTTTCTTCTTTTTTTCTTTTTGGTGAACGTTGAATAGAGCGAATTATTTAATGATATATATATATATTTTTTATCTATCTTTATCATATGCAAACACCAAAAAAAAAAAAAAAAACTTTAGAAATAATGATGAACCTGAGGATCTTATGATGGCTAATGCCAAAGAGAGTTGCGAACGGAACGGCAAAAAATCATACAAACCGTTGCCTGACGTGTTGAACGGTACTCGGTCATCCATTCGATATACCACTTTGCCTTGGCTCGGTAACCATATGAAATCCGCAAACTCATGTTTCTTCCCAAACGTCACGGCTTGATCCCCGAAATCCGAATCGTTCCTCATAACATACCTTATCGATCTCTTGAACATCGGTTGCAATTTAAAAGTCACCTTTTCGAACAATTGCGACAAATATGTGTCAGACTATGGTAGTATTTTTCTTTGTAGCAAGTAATAACTAAAAAAAAAAAAAATTATTTGATCCAACCTGAGAAATAACGCCAAGAACGCCAAGAGAAACCTTAGCTGCATTAAACTCGTTAGGAGTCGTAGTCTCACTTAAAACTCTAACCTTTGCAAACCCATCATTGATCGAACCAGGACTAACCATCCTGATCTCGGTCACATAATCATGGACCGCACTTCCTTTACCCCACAATGAGCTCCCGTGAGCACCGGTTCCCATGATACCACCCACGGTTAGTCCCCACCAATACGGTGCATAAGGCAACGCCAATCCCACTTTAGCCGCTTCAGCGATTAACTGCCTCAGCGTCACACCGCTCTCAACCGTCAAGGTCATGGCCTCTGCATCCGCTCGCACCGTGTGGTTTAGAAACTTCGTGCTTATGAACAAACCGTCGGTCCCGTCAGTACACACGAGCTTAGTGATGCTATGGGAATATCGAGTTGTTACACGCATTTTCCGTCCGTCTTTAGTAGCTGAAGCCACGATAGCAATGAGCTCGGCTTCGCTTGTTGGGTACGCGACATTGGCGGCTCGACACGTGGACCGATCTGGAAAGGCTCCGTATGAGTTCGTGACCGTACAATCCGAGTTTCCCGACACACATTTGACAGGATCTTCAGGTGGTGTTGAGATGGTAGTGAAGACTAGTGTAGCTATACAGTGTAATACGAGATGGGTGCGCCAAAACGCGGCGTTTTGGGAACCAAACGAAGGCGTATAAGTAAATGCCATTAATGAGGTCTCTTTTCAAATGTATTGCGCATTTGGTGTTTGGTATATATAGAGGTTGTGTGGCGTAAAAGGCCAGTTTTTAATTTACAATATCCTGCTGATAAGAAAAGAATTGAGATATGATATGCTTGTAAGATAAGATTAATGATCATGTTTTGATCATCTTCTCTCATTATTATTTCCTCGATTCATCACGGCATCTCTTCGTTAGCGGATCCACAAGTGTTTTTTTACCGGATGTACAAATATGAAATTAATAAAATATTAAAAAATAAATATATTTCTTAGAGTCCAAAAAGATTAGTAATTAGGGATTTTAACAACAACAAAAAATTTGGAAAACACAAGTGGATTTTAGAATGTAAGTTATTTTTGTTTTGTTAAATGGGTTAAGTTGTTTTGATTTATTAAATGGGTTTTATAATTAGGAGGTTTTGGGTCATGGCCTTGTACGTTCCTTTTGGACGAGGTCCAGACCATGTAATTTAATTATATTTTGGAGAAATTTGGAGAGCAAATCTCTCCCAACGCATATATCGAATTTGTGACTTCCAAAGTTCTTACGTTTTCAGTAACTAAAGAGCTTAACCACTACGCCAACTCGTCGTATGTGAGTTTGATTTATTTTGTTTCTTCTTATGGCTTTTATCTATTTTTATGACTTTTTAATTACAAATTATAATGGATGCATATGAATAATTAGTTAAAAAATACATTAATTTTTTAAAATATTATGGGTGCATATGCACTCTCTTTGCATGATAGATCATTCCATGTCTTTGTTTTCATTTGAATATATCATATCATATTATATTATATGACTTGAGATTTTGTTTTAATATATTTTTCTTAAGTACGAAAAATTATAACATTTTGTATATTATTACGCCATACAAAGAGTTTTCAGAAAACTAATATTGAGCCAATTATTTTCTTATGATATATTCAACAAAATAATGAAGCTCTACATTACTATACTTTGTGGTTATATGGGAGACCTCAATCAAACCAAAACTAAGTTCCATAAATTATAATTCCTATGTAAAATCTTTGTAATAATCAAAGAAATGTGTCCAGCAGTAGATCAAAGTATGTCCTCGATCAACATAACAATAAAACAAAAAAAAACATAACAATAATGACCACATAACTATTGTCATTTCGTAACAATTCAAGTTTTGTTCCACTGTATTCGTTTTATTCATTCTGCACGTTCTATTAATGCGTACTGATCACATTTGTCTACTTGTTCAATTTTTCTGCGCCGATTATTTAACTATCACTATTCATAGTTTTAAATTAATTAACGATTAATTAGCTAATTATGATTTAACCCGAGCTAATTATAGCGCACAATAATTTTTTTTAAAGAAATTGTTTTGAAATTTAAGACAATTTGTTTTATCAGAAATTTAGAAATTTACAATATAATTAACTAATGATTATATATAAAACTGTCAATTTGTAATAATTTGTCTATTTAACCCATTTTGCAGTGAACTAAAATATTATTCGGGCTAACCCGCAAAAACTTATAATCTTGAAAACATAACTCTAATATGCACTATTAAATGACTATAGTTTTTGTGGTTAGTTTACGAACTCTTTAAAAAAATAGTTTTCTTATGTCTAATTTTTTATAAAATTAGTATTCAATTTTTCAATTTTTGTTTTGATATATATTCAAATAAAATATAATAAATTATAGTGAAAAATATAGCAAGATTTTGAATATATATTTTTTTTCTTTGAACATATATGAATTGATTATTATTTTAAAATATATAATATTAAAAATTATTAAAAAATTAAATAATAAATAATATATTTAATGAAAAATATATACTTTCAATATTCTGATCAATAATTTTATAACAATATTATATCATTTCCTATTTTAATTATTCTTTGTTATTTGTAATGACATTTCATGTAATAAATTACAAAACAAAGTTCATTTTTAAAAATATCTTCTTAAATAATATTATAGAGATATCACTTTTCAGACATTATAAAGTGATTAGGAAGAATTGTACCACAACATCCGTAAAAATATGATATGATAGTATCTTATTATATAAAGCAGAATATATCAAAGTTGTTAACTCGCATGATCGCAACACATGTGAAGTCAATTGATCAGATTCTAATATGTGTTAAAAAAAACTTCCAAA
>PKML01043823.1:8289-18914 GCA_002933935.1 Eutrema yunnanense | reverse complement strand
AAAAAATTATAATGGAAAAAATTAAAATCGATTAATAACCAATTAATAAAAAAAAACTCAAAATTTTGGAAAGATTAATAATCAATCCATAATACTAAATGGTAAAGTTACTTAAGAAAAAATATATATAAAAATGGAAAACATAAAAATTTGGAAAAATTAATAATCGATTCATAATCTTAAAAGCTAAAGTTACTTAAAAAAAGAAGAAAAAAAATACAAAATTTACATTTATCTTAAAAAGCAAAGTTAATAAAAAAAATCTTAGTTTTTCTATTTAGATTAAAGAAATAAAAAAATGTATTACTAATCCTAAAAGAAAAAAAAAACTCTAATTTTTCACCTCTATATAAATAATTTGGTAGTATATGTCAGTTACAAACCAAAAATCAAAAGTCCAATAATCGTTTCCAAAACTATTTATTGTATTTGTTCCACCAAATTCTTCTATCATACTATATATATATTTCATTAGAAACTTTATTTTTAAATTTTTATGTTATATATTTATTTGGATGGGTGATTTAATTTTGTTTTTTCATGGGTTATTTAATATTTTATTATAAACACGCATATATGTAGATTCTAATCTTGTAAAGTATAAAATTAAAGGTTTGTTGCGCGATTAAGATATTAGCAGTTGATTTTCCAAAGAACTCAAGTCTGACAAATTTTAGATGGTACGTATTAATCATATGAGTGGAGCCAAAAAAAGAAAAATATCAAATGAGTGACACACACATATTGACTATTAACGTCCACTTGATTTCATTTTGAAAAGTCAAAATATTGACCGTATAATATTGGCCGACTAATTAATTAAGTGGCACCACCAAGCTAGTTATCCTAATTAGGGTTTATATAACAAAACACTTGAGAAAAAAAATATTCGATCTAATCAGTCGGACATAAATATCGAATACACTCTTACTAACCGAGGGGAAAAAAAGATCAGCATTATCAATAAAAAAACGAACCTATTTTAAATATTCATGTAAATGTATGTGTGTACAAATACTACTTCTGGTAATTGCTTTTTTATGGTCACAGTATTATTTAACAAAAAGTATTAACTTTTTTTTTACGGCAAACAAACAGTATTATTCACTCGATATATATTCGAAGAATCTGACCGATGATATACATACAAAATTAGTAAAATTAAGCAAGTGTGCCTTGCCAATAAACTATATAAATACTATAATAGTATAATACTAGCTAGTTGGATTTTTGGGCTCACTATTGTACATCGAATACAGGCAAAGAGTACTAAGTACTAACGGCTAAATATCTGCTTATATAGTAGTTTATAGTGATATATAAGTCCATAGGATATGAATGCCAAGGTACGCACGTCTTCATAAAATTTAGACAAAATCCAATGAGAGTCAAATGTAGGGAACGAATAGAAACGTGTGGGTTTGTTTTATCAAACTTAATTTCCATAGTATATAGTTTTTTAATATATTTTGATGATCGTATGTATGAGCAATGATTTATCGTGTTTTTAACCATCATATTAAATTCTATTTTGAGTCTTTCATCACGTTTTCGAGCATTTTTGGGTGTTTTCTGTTTTTGAAAATTTTCAGATCTTTCTAAACGAAATATATGAGAATAATGGAAATTATAGCGAAAACGGATAAAAAATCAGGTGTTAGAGCTTGCAGGACATTCTACCAATCACGGAGCATGGTTTGGGGCAACCTGCATGGACCCATGCCCATTATGAGCATCCACACTAAACGGTTCTACATACGTCACATTGAAAATCTCTTGTAAGCATGTCTTCATATTAATCTACATAAATGATAATAAATCGTACTCTATGGGTTTCGAACCCCATATTTACTGGTGTAAAAGCATTAATGAATCCTTGATCAACCACTGGGCCAAGGAGGCTTCCACGGGAATTTTTTTTATATATCCATTGGTTTGAAATCTAGAACGTTGCTTAGTGCTTTTCATGTCTAAACTATCATATATGTTATTTATGTTTCCAGCGAATTTTCCCTGACGTTTTTAATTCATAAGTTTAATTCGGTTTCATTTATCTTTGTTACTTCATTGCAACAAATAACAACAACTTTCATTCGTCTTAGATTTACTTTATTCTTGCATTCTCGTAGTGTTTCACTTGGTTTATGTGGATTCGATTCCTTCTACACTACTTTATTTGTTGTGCATGTGCAGTAGTTAGGCCATGTTCGTTTGACAATCACAAGCGATTGTGTTTGCGACTGCAATTGCTAAATATCATGATGTTGTTCGTTTCGCAGTCGCATGGCTGATCGCTGTAACTGATCGCAAGATTGTTCGTTTTACTATCGCGCGACTAATCTTTATTTTATACTTTTATTTTATTTAGTTTATTTTAATTTAATTTAATTAAGAGAAATACCCTAAAATAGCACAAATTTTGTTTTCCAAACCTAGCACCCTAAATTTAAAATTCTGAAGATAGCACAAATAATTATGTAAAAATACTTGTTTATCTAAAATAAATTTAAAATAAAATTAAACATTATATTTGGGTTCACTATTTCCAATATACGATTTAGTTTTTCCCCATTAGAAAAATATTTTAGGTCATTTTAATATTAAACTTGTGCTATTATTGTCAAAATTTGTGCTATTATTTTTATTTTCAACTAGTGATGCTAAGTTTGGAACAAAAGTTTTAAAATATGATATTTTGGTCAATTGCCCTTAATTTAATTTAATTTAATTTCACTTAATTCTTTTAAGAGAAATACCCTAAAATAGCACAAAATTTGTTTTCTTTGGTTCTAAATCTAGCACACAAAATTTAAATTTTCAAAAGTAGCACAAATAATTATGTGAAAATACATGTTTGCCCAAAATAAATTCAAAATAAAATTAAAACATTATGTTTGGATTCATTATTTTCTATTTATGGTTTAATTTTTTCCCATTAGAAAAGAATTTTGGGTCATTTTAATATTAAATTTGTGCTATTATTGACATATTTATCTAGTGGTGCTAAATTTGGAACAAATTTTTTAAAATGTGCTATTTTGGACAATTACCCTTTTTAATTTCACCTAATTTAATTTATTTATTTTTATAATTTTTCTATAATAAATTTATTATATTAATTTTATAATTACTTTCGTTTTATTTTAGTTTAATTTTAATTTTGTTTATTTGAATTTATTTTATTTTACATAGTTTAATTAGTTTTCTTTTTAATTTATCTTTAATTAGTTGTTCGTTTGGCAATTGTGCGATCAGTCGATCGCAAAAATTAAATCGCGAACTTTGAAAAATCGTGCTATCAAAAATTCCAATCATGGGTCATTTCCCACTAATCCATGGATGCTGCAATTGGTAAACAAACAAAGTTTGATTGCAGTTGCAATTGTGGGGGCCGCGACGGCCAAACAAACAATGCTTTATTTTTAGGGTTTTAAACTTTGTGTATCAAGTAAATAGGGAACAAATAAAGTTCAACGTTTTCTCTATATATAACATTGTTCATTTATCACGGATTACTAACATTATCTAAAAAGTGCTATATATTAATATAAGGGCAATTGACCAAAATAACACATTTTAAAAATTTTGTTCCAAATTTAGCATCACTAGTTGAAAATAACAATAATAGCAAAAATTTAATATTAAAATGACATAAAACTATTTTGTAATGGAAAAAAAACTAAACACTAAATTGGAAATAGTGAACCCAAACATAATGTTTAATTTTATTTTAAATTTATTTTGGGTAAACAAATATTTTTTTACATAATTATTTATGCTATTTTCCGAATTTTAAATTTAGGGTGCTAGTTTTGAAACAAAAAAATAAATTTTGTGCTATTTTAGGGTATTTCTCTTAATATAATTACGTAAATTAATATTTTTTGTTATCGGTTCTTTGTTATATATATAATTACGTATAGTAACTTAACTCACTAATTAATATAATTTTAAAAAGTCCTATGTATATAATTACGTAATATTTTTGTTTGAATCTTGAAAGTTTGAAAGGTTAGTTAATTTTAGATAAAATTATTAACTTCATGCATGGTTTTCTTTTCATTCCATATTATCTCCTTCAATCTCATTCATCACTTTAGACTCCTAAGCAATTCAACTTCTTGGTGGGCTGATATCTAGCTTGGTTTCAATTTGGGGTTCCGTGATATTTCTTTTAAGTGGCCTTTTGAATGTATATTGCAGATGGGCTACCCTCGCTTTCTAATCAATGGAATGGAAAAAAAGAGTTATAAAAAAGGAGGTTTTAAGACTAGTTTTTTTTCATATATATTTACAAATGTCCTTAGGGGTGGAATTATTATCCGAGATCCGATCACGGATTTGCTCCAAAAATCCAGATATCTGAGGGGGTCAGATCCATATAGTACAATTTTGGATCCGTCTAAACCGGATCCCGATAGTAAAATTAAAAGATCCGGATATCCGGATTCAGATCTTTTAAATATATTAAAAATTATAAATTTTTAATATATTGATATTTCTATATATAAAATAATTAAAATATTTTTTATAATAACATAAGTTATTTTTTTACAAAATATTATATAAAATATCAAATTTACATTTATTTTACGGATTTGGATCCAGATCCAGATATCTTAATATCTAGACGGATATCCGAAAGCCATAGATCCAGATCTAGATAATTAAAACTCGTATCTAGCAGATTCGGAGCCGGATCCGGATATCCTGAAATTTCTGAATCTTTTTACCCCTACCATTAACCAAATTGTAATTCTTAGCTAGAAAATATATTTAAACAAGATGTGAAATTTACTTTAAACTGATTATTTTTTACCAGCTATCCCGGGACATTACCTCTTCTTTCCAACAAGATTAACTATCTCGTGAGCTTTTTTTAAAATAGATAACCCTTTTTGAATTCATTTGTTGTGTCACAAACTCGGTTGTATGAAAGTCCTTAGATTTAGAGGGATTTAGATTCCTAGAAAATGTATTTTTTTTCAAATTATAGATATAAAGTTTAACAGAAATTCTAGTATGTTGTAAGTATTACTCTTATAATTACTCATATTTTTTTTTAACAAGATATGCCAATTTCCGATGAGTACTCCGTATATTTCAAACAAGCGATCTGCCTCAAATAAAACAAGTTTTAAATTTAAAGCAGACATTGATTTGAGATATTCCAAAGTAATTCAGTGTACGAATATAGGGCCTGATTAGTAACAGCTGTAGCTTTCGGTTTTATGCTGTGGTTTTTTTGCTATAGATTTTTTAGCTTTAGGATTTTGGCTGTGGCTTTTTAAAAAGTGAAAGACAAGAAATATGAGCTGTGGAAATATAGCTCTTTACAGCAAAAAAAAAAGATACAAATGGTTGTAGGTTTAAAAATCTGTAGAAATCATGATTGGAAAAAAATTAGCTTTTAAAAATCTGTACAAATCATGATTGAAAAAATAAATTAGCTGTAGAAATAAATATGACTGTGTGCAGCCTCTAAAGCTCTAATCAAGCCCATATTAACGTATGTACTACTATTAGATCTAATGGATCAAACCCTAGAAAATTCATGGTGATGTTGTATCTCGAATACACATGATCATATTAATTGAATCGAATCAGGTTTCACAAAGTGAAAATATTAAAGCTCAAAGCGTAGTGGCTTCTGACCCAATTCCAATCACATCAGAATGATGGGAAATTATATTCAAAAAGAAGAAGAAAAACTAAACCGAAGATTCCAATCACCTTTTATTGATTTATTTCTTTTCACATCTGAACCACGAAAATTATACTGTCATGGCTCATCGCATATATAATTATATATATTTCAACATAGATGTTAGACCTCGTTGGCACGAGCTTGCCCTATCCCATCGCACCTACCGTTAATCATCTTCTAGATTATTCTTTTAAAAAAGAATATTACATATTATCTCGACCAATTTTAATTTTAATTGATATATTTATCCATCTTTATTGAAAATTGTTAGTCCAATAATCATCTTTATGTTGATCGATGTCAGGGATAAATAGTCATCCGGTGCATTTTCTTATAAACCAATGAAAATTTTATATGGCAGCTACATATTTCAGAATAAATTAGTTTTTTTTGGGTCTAATAATATGTATTGTTTGGTTACGAAAGCAACTCATTCCAAGGTTATTAATTAGAGGGTGACGGAGTAAGGATTTTCAGTTGTTTTTTTTCTACATAATCCTTGTGGGTTTGTTAAGGATAAGATTTATGTATGATTAATGGTAAGAAATTTATAAAGGTAAAGAGAGCAAATGGGTGAGCGATAGACGCTAAAGGACAGTGAATTAAAGAAAGCATCAACATAAAAGATCTTCATATGCCTTACGGTAATTATGCTCGCAACTCGTTAGTGTAAGATAAAGAAGTAACAAAAGAGAGAAAAATAAAAGCAAAATTTAATAAAAATGAAGGATTGAGAAGAGATTAGAAAGTGATAAACTTTAGGGTTAATTTTTGTTGGCAAATCCGTTATGTTCGGACTGCTCCTTTTTGAAGCGATTTTTAGCTTCTGTAGTCGCGATCGGAAAGATGGTGTGTTATAATCATTATTTGTATCCTACTGTGTTTGCATATATATATGTGCATGTATGTAATATGAAACGTATACTTTTTAAATTATTTTTGCATACTTTAGTTTTGTTCACTTGTAGAGACTACGTACACTACATCACGGTTTTATTTGTACAGCAGACATCTTTAACCTTTTTTTCTTTCTTTGATCGAGTTGCTTTTTTCCTGGGGTTGAAGAACGAAGCATTAAAATTAATCAGAAAATGATTTTTTTCGAGACCAATGAATGAGTTACTCCGTTTAATTTTGTGGTGTTTTAATGTTTTGGTAGTTTTCATTTTTGTTACTAATATATTGAAATAATAAGGTTTATATCTTTCTTTCTTTTTTGAACATTTTCATAGGTTTATATCTTTAAGAGAATGTTTTGGTTGCGTCAAGGTCTATATTTCAACCAATTTAACGTCTATTTTTTCAACCAATTTTAACGTCTAATATGTATATACATATTTAATACTATATAATAACGTGGACACGTGCATGGTTCGATTTTATGAGATCATCAAATCTCTATGTATAGAAACTAGGAAAACAATATGAACGTTCCACCCAACACAAAAGTGATGACGTTTCAGATGGTGCTACGACAAGGTTTTGACTCGATCACTGGTTGGATTTGGGTTCTTTGATTGATCTCGTTGGCACAGACGAACCACAGTTATTAAGTGTTCCTATTTCAAGTACTGTGGTGGATGCTTCCTCTACTTCTGGTTGGCGGTTACCTTCTTTCCAGTCTCGAAATACAGAGTTTGCTACTTTACGGAATAAGCTGTTTCAGACGCCTGTCCCAAACTTTTCCTTAGGTCTCGATTCTTACTCTTGGAAAATTGATGGTACTTCAAATGTTAGCTTCTCAGCTAGCCAAACATGGGAACAACTAAGACCACGAGCTCAACCTCTTCTTTGGACGAAACATATTTGGTTCAAAGGTTTTATCCCCAAGCATGCCTTTACTTTCTGGGTTATGCATCTTGATAGGCTTTATGTGCGTGATCGTCTTCTCTTGGGGCCTGAACAGCCCTAGTTCATGTTGTATTTGCAACCACCATAATGAAACTCGGGATCACCTGATATTACAATGTGATTTCAGTAAGAAAATTTGGGACGATGTCCTTACGTCTCGGCCACCCAACAATGTCCTTCCCGATTTGGTCAACTCTTATTTTCTGGTTAGCCAGCCCAGCTCCAAAGCCGGTTGTCACTCTTCGCCGGCTCGTAATCCAAGCTACTGCTTTCTACCTTTGGAAACTCTCGCCTCCACAACGGTATCATTCTCTTTCACCAAATGATCTTCAAACAAATTGATAGGTGCATCAAGGATACCATCCTAGCTCGCCTTCACCGAAAGACATTCACGAATCTTCTCTCCATCTGGTTCTCTTTTGAGTAAATTGTTGATTTCGTTGGATCTCCTTCACCCTGTTTCGATTAGGCTTTTTTACTCTTTTTTTGGGATTCTTGAAACTTATTAGCTTCGCCAAAGCTTATGTAAACAAATTGTTCTATTGGTAAATATATTAACATTTTATCCAAAAAAAAAAATGATGACGTGGAATATATATGACTTTTGAGTCGTACGTTGTTGAAATTTGCAGCCCTTATAAGTTATAACATGCCTTTTACTATACTTAGTAACCCTTCGAATTTTAATCAATGATATGTTTATGTGTATATATTAGTTATGGCGTTAAGGAGGAATTGTCAACTTTATGGGATAGATGATCTATCGACCCATACCTTTAAATTATCATTAGATATTATCTGACAAAAACAAAAAGAAGAAGGGAAATTTCATTAATTAGCTGAGGAGGACAATCCCCATATTAACTGTGTTATCTCTAAATGTCGGGTATAACTTATAATCACGTGTAAAAGCAGTTCTTTGAATATGTAGAAACAGTTATTATTGCAGATGGCTAAGTTGAATGTTTAGTCTAGATTTTAAAAACAATATATGAAGATCTAAAGTTATTAAAATAAAAAATATATATATATTAAATTCAATTAATTTTTAATGACCACTAGTACTAAATAATCAAAATTTTGAATAATATTAAAAAAATTTGTTGTCAAATTTTGGACTATACGAAAGATTTTTTTTTATTGAGAACAGACACACACACAAATGCAAGTTTTGAATTACAATTTACAAATGCAAATAGGTTAATCGTTTCTGCATATACTCCCTCTGTTTTGTTTAAGGTTTTTTTCCACATATTAAAAATTCTATTATAACACTAAAAAGCAAGTTGACTATTAGTATTCTTCATTAGACCTAAAATCAAATTAGATATTTAATTAATACCAAAATTTATATTAAAAACATAAAACAATACTTAATTTAAAACCGAAGGAGTACAAAGTTATACAAACTTGAGAATGAATATACATACTCCCTCTGTTTCTTTTTAATTTTCATTTTAGGATTTTAATTTTGTTTCATTTTAAGTGTCGTTTTACATTTTCAATGCAGATTTTTAATAAATTTTCCACTTTTATCCCTATTTTCCAGTTTATTAATGAGTGTGAACACATTATATAGTGCATTAATAAGGGGCAAAACAAAGAATTGTATTGTTTTATTAATATGCGTGAAAAAACTTTAAACGACACTTAAAAAGAAACGGAGGGAGTACATTACTTCATCACTTTTTGTGCATCTCTTTGCCATACTAATTATAGGATATCCCAAAGTCGCATTAAACGAAATAATTATTGTTTTATTAAAGTAATTTTTGCAAGTAGATTAACTATTTTATAAAATAACAAAGAATTAATATTGATATTGATATGAAATCATATATATATTCAATTTATAATTTATTTTATTAAGATAATAATAATAATTAAAAATATTCATAAATACGTACTTCTAAAAATATCATCAAAGTTAACACAAACTTGTAGTTTAATAAATAAACTCTTTAATTTTTTTTTTCAAAATACATTTAAATTTTGATATTAAAAAAAGCATAAGTAAAATATGATATTTTTATAATTCTTGGAAATGGATATTTGAGAAGACAGGAAAGCACCTACACGACCATAGAGATTGTACGCCAAAAAAAGAAACAAATTAAATATTGATGTAGAGCATTTCCAGCAAACCCTCAAACCCTTATTTTGAGTTTTTTTTTGTTTCCAACAAATCTTTAAACCTTTAAATTTTGAGATTTTGAATAGTGAAACTTCAAATTTCATGATTTACTATTCCAAACCTCAAAAAACTTTTTGTTTTTCATTTTAGTCATTGTAATTTATATCTCTCTCAAATAATCTAACTAAATTCTTTGTTTTTATTTTAGTCCATATAATTATATAATTCATAAATGTTTCAAATATATACTTATAAATTTAATGATCACATATAAAATCAAATAAATACACTAAATTTTAAATCAAAATTAATAATATGAAGAAACATTATTTATCATAAAAAAAATCACTCAACAATGATAAATATTTTACTTGAAAGTTACAAACACACATAAATATTACACAAATTATAATTTTTACTACTATACTAATATTCAGGTAACTTTAGTTTATCATATATGTAAGAATTATGGAAAGTTTTATTTAGTAATTTATTATTTTACATGTAATTTTATAATTTAGTTTGTGTGTGTTTTATAATTAATTATATATCACTTTATATTATCATGTAATGTTTTATTTATTAGAATTTCATGTAATATTTTATTCGATATACATGTTTTGTATGTATTTATAAAGTTTTATTATCATATTTAATTATTGTCAAAACTGAGGACTAGTATGCAAACTTATAAAAATTTAGAGATAAATTTGAGAATTTATCATTAGAGCAATACACCCTTAGACCCTCATTTTGAAGATAAACCCGCTCAAAACGAGGTTCCTTGTTGAAAATGCTCTTAGTTTTGATTCTTTTCTCACCTTCTCGGTCACTCACTGCAAATATGGTTTTGAATAAAACATAAACAGTTTTCTTATATAAAAGACTTGTTTATATATACATACTCGTTTGCACCAAAAAGATATATATATA
>PKML01043822.1:0-19158 GCA_002933935.1 Eutrema yunnanense | reverse complement strand
AAAACACATCAAACGAAAGCCAAAGAACAAATAACGAAAGACAAAGAAAAAAGGTGGCGGGGTATGACCTTCTCGAGGATTTGGTATAAAAGAGACGGGTATTGTAGGGGTATATATAGCCTCACGAAGACGCTAGGGTTTTGAAAAGAATTTCTATTTTAAAATAAAAATCAGTAAAAATAAATATAGAAAATATTGAACTATATCATATATACGATAATCATGAAAAAAAAATCGGTCCTTTGTTTATTAGGGCGGGCCCACGGGTTTGGACTCAAATTGACATGCCTAACAGGAGCACATCGGTCCTTTTTCTTTTGATTATTTTCTTACACTACTGTTTTAGTAATGATTTTGTTTGATGTAACGCGACTTGAGGCTTCAAATCTATTCGTGCACATTCTTCAGGTTTGTTTCTTTTTATCGATATCACTGTTTAATTTTCGAATATATTTGTGTTGGACCTTAACAAAATAAAAAATATAAAATGGTTTTTACAAATTAATTCATATAAAAGGGGTGATATTGGTTACCTTTAATCTCATACCTTATACCCAGTGAAGGAGCCGCCATTGCTCACATGTTCATAATTGATTAATTATGAGTAACTAAATCTTAATACAATACATCTTTAGTTAATTTCTTATGTGTCTTCATACGGGTTTCGCAATAATTGATCGTGGATTTTTCGTGTTTAATTTTTTGTTAGAAAGCATATTTTGGTTTAGCGGTTTTTTAATAGATGTCTGTAAGATCATGTTAACATTTGTACTCTTAGACATTGTGTCTCAACCTACGTCAATCGAGATATCAAATGACAAAACTTACATAAATTATATTTTTTGTGTTTCTTTTTGGTTTCTGCTCGCCACGGTCTTCCCGGACAAGCACCCCGCTAACTGCTGAGGTTGATATTGCGATGTAGAGGTAAAGGGTCTCGCCATCTTCGGGTTTTGCCAGAACCGGTGGGGTAGACAGGTATTCTTTGAGCTGTTTNTTTTTACAAATTAATTCATATAAAAGGGGTGATATTGGTTGCCTTTAATCTCATACCTTATACCCAGTGAAGGAGCCGCCATTGCTCACATGTTCATAATTG
This sequence comes from Eutrema yunnanense, assembly GCA_002933935.1. NCBI lineage: Eukaryota > Viridiplantae > Streptophyta > Magnoliopsida > Brassicales > Brassicaceae > Eutrema > Eutrema yunnanense. The sequence goes on along the minus strand of PKML01043822.1, from coordinate 18,059 downwards.
ATTAATTATGAGTAACTAAATCTTAATACAATACATCTTTAGTTAATTTCTTATGTGTCTTCATACGGGTTTCGCAATAATTGATCGTGGATTTTTCGTGTTTAATTTTTTGTTAGAAAGCATATTTTGGTTTAGCGGTTTTTTAATAGATGTCTGTAAGATCATGTTAACATTTGTACTCTTAGACATTGTGTCTCAACCTACGTCAATCGAGATATCAAATGACAAAACTTACATAAATTATATTTTTTGTGTTTCTTTTTGGTTGCGCCTAATTTGTTAACATTTGTATGGTCTTTCTATTCTTTTTCTTCTTCCACTGAATTGGTAGGTACATTCATGATCTTAAAGACATCTATTTGTTTTGTAAATAATTTTCAGATTCCATGTTCGATAATATAACTTTGTCATACTTTGGAACCCGCACATGGTGCGGGCCATATCACTAGTTAACATGTAAATTAGTTTGATTTCTAATAAAGGATTAAGCAAAACCAATCCTAATCAACTCTATTAAAAGCTTAAAGCATTTGCATTTTAGTATCAACATCTTCAAACTTTTACTTACGAACAACAAGTCTAAAATTTACACACATATCTGCATTTCTAACATTTGGGGTTTCCATACAAAAATATATATGAACAAGTCTTAACATTTCTTGCGGAATCTGCTTTTCTCCTCCAATCATTCAGATTCAGATTCAGGTTTTCTATCATCCTCAACAAATTCGAGTTCGCAAGTGCTTGAAACTCGGGAAGAAAGTGTCAACTCCTTGATCATCTTAAGGTTTGGCACATCATACGTCACTGCATCAGCCAAGATTGTTGCCGTCTTTAAGTGACAAGCGTTTCTCAAGATGTAAACCGCAATATCTCTCTCTTGTGTTCTCCCAAAGTATCGTGACCAGGTGAGGATTTGTAGACTCGACAACAGGCATTCAGGAACAGGACTCGGTTGATTCCAGCAACCCATATAATCATCAAACGCATCAGAGTTATGACCCTGAGACCAAGCAGAAGAACTAGATGAAGACCATACTGCGCATTAGACCAACAAAAGAAAAAGTTTATGGAAGAAACTTACTTCTATTACAGAGATGTCTAATACTCGTAAGTTTGGAGAATCTTTGAGCAACCGGGCAAGGAGATTCGACGAATCCTTTTTGCACGCACATAGCTTCAGATGTTCAAGCTGGTTGAGAACAAAACCATCACCAGACACATCATCCTGCTCCTGCCCACGATATTAAAAATTATTAACACAAATGAGATTGAAGACTTGCTGCAATTGATAAAACGAAAACTGATTACCTCTGAGCATATAGTAAGACGCTTGACAGATGTGATTGATCTAATCAAACTGATTACCTCTGAGCATACCACATCAACATATGCTTCCCTCAAACTAGGCATATTCGTAATCTCAGCGTAGTGTTCCGTATCATTCAAATCCTCAAGTTTGAAATACTCTAAAGAAGGAGTATCTATCACATACCCATCTAAATACCAATAATTTGGTAATAAGAGTGATAAACTCCGCAAAGACGGGACGATAACAGTGAACTTTCCCATATCTTCTTCATTACCTAGATTCACCCATAGTTCTTCAAGAACATGACATATAGATAGAAGTCGTTGAAGAGATTCTTGATTAGCGTATGTAACATCAAGCTTCAAGGTTTTCAGAGAGGGAAGACAACCCGTTGAGGGAACATCCATGAGTCTAAAGTATCCGAGTTTCAAGATCACGAGCGATTTGCAGGTGTAAAAGCTGGCCGGGAATATGTTTTCCCTTTCCGAACTATAAGAAATCTCCAGCTCACGTACATCGCGAGAAACCGAAATCTCAACCCACCGTTTGATATGTTCAGGTTCAATATGTGGACAACGAAAAATGAGGTCGAGACGCAATCTCTGTATGAACGGAGCTCTATGTAATGGCAGATTCTTGTCAATAAATTCCCGAAGTGATGCAGAGTCTGGATAATTTCTACTACTGTACTCAAGATTAGGTAACCACATCCAAAGAAACTCCCATCGCCTAGACAAGATGCTCGTGGATACAGCAACTTCTGTTGGAACTACCGATAATATCTTCACCAGCAATTCATCAGGCAAATCACTGATTCTGACCATATCGTACAGATTCGAGAGATACTAAAACAACTTGGATTCTGGTCTTCGCTGAGGAAAAATTAAAAAATGAACACAAGAACTCAACACCGTAAGACTCAAAACGATTTCGTCTAAAGCCAAGCAAATGAACAGAACAAAACCCTCGAAAGAAAATACCTGTGAGGTTCGATTTCTGCTCGGAAACAGGAATGGGAAGTTCCACAAGAACTGCGAAAGCCAAGAAAATGAATTAGTAACGAGAGAAAACACATGAACAGAACAAAACCCTAGAAGAAACCCTAGAAGAAAAGACCTGTGAGGTTCGATCTCTGCTCGGAATCAAATCGGAAGTTCCACAAAGAAGGTTGCTCAGGTATTAACGAGAGGTTCGATCTCTGCTATTGGAGAATCAAATCGGAAGTTTCACAAGAAATGATTGAATCTTTGAATAATGTGACGTTTTTGCTACGTATCACAAGAAAAAGAAGAAGAAAGAAATCAGAATCACAGACGAAGGAGGTTCGTTATCATCGTCGTCGCAACGTATCAAACGGTTTCCGATTCAATTTTAATTGGATTATTAGCGATTTGTTTAATGATCTATTTTTTTGCGTGGGCTTGATCCTGGGCTTTGGCTAGGCCGTATGCTTTGATTATGAGAGTTTTGGGTACTAGTTTCTCACGCCTTGTCATCTTATTCCACGATTTTTATCAACCAAAGTTTCACCGCCTTGCTTTGTTTTGGAAGGTTTAAGATAGTTTGGGGGCATTAAGGAGTTTGTCTACCTTAACATCCAGCTACACGATCCATTGGAATTCAAGGGTTATCCAATCTACCACCTTCGAGTGCATATTCTTGGGAAGAATCGCATTATATCCACTTCATCCAAATAAAAATAAAAAATAAAACTATCCACTTAGAGATGTCGAATTGGGTTTTGACATGCGGATTTGGCCCAATTAGGATTGCGGCGGAGCGGGCCTGGGCTCGTTGATATTTGTCAGAAAAAGTGGGCTTGACCCGTGCGGAAGCCGGGTTTCGCGGGGCGACTCGTCACGGGTTAAAAGATTGAATCTTTGATTTATGAATCGAAAAAGGGTAAATCCAAAATAAAACTTGAATTGAGAAGAAGAAAAATGAAATTGGAATCACAGACGAAGGAGGTTCGTTATCATCGTCTCTACGTATCAAATGATTTTGTATTCAATTTTAATTGGATTATTAGCGATTTCTTTAATGCCATAATGATCTAATTTTTTGTAGGCCTGATCATGGGCTTTGGCTGGGCCGTGTGCTTTTTTTTTTCTTTTTTTTTAGCAATTTAATATAACTATCCACTTCGTCCAAAAAAAAAAAAAAGAACTATGCACTATTGATACAAGCACATGGTTATCACAAGGTTTATATGAATTCAGATAAGCATATCTTCAAGCAGCGGATTGATAAAACGATGATGGTGGATTGAAGAGCACCACAAAGGGTGCATATGGCCTTTGATACAACTCATATTCTTAGTTTTGAGGTATTGGTCTCAACAAGACTAAAGAAAAAAAGACATTTTTTTGTAAAAAAACTTTAAAGTGTTTAATTTCATAAAAGTTGGATGTTTTTTATAATGAAAATAAATGAACTTTTTATAGGTTTATTTACAAGACCTTCATAGTCAAAGAAATTAAATAAAAGAGAAAATATATGCACAATTTAAATAAAAAGAGAAGAAAAATCAGCTAAATCACATTATTGTCTTCTTCCCACCGATTTAGCCATTAAACTTTAATGTGGAGCTTGATTCTTGTTGGCTGAAGATTATTTTGGACTTGAGAGTGTTGAGGGCGTCTAGGTGCATCTTCTGGAAATAATGGTGGGATCAAAGATTTTCAGTAAACAATCAGCCTTGGTAATTAAACATATTTGACCAAACCGAATAAGAAAATCTTCTTTAACTCTGACAATTCTTCCTTTGGTTTGGTTTGTTTAAGGGATGGTTTGATGACCTCATCATACTCTTCTTATTCATAAAGTTTTGTCCTCAACTTTTTCATGTGATCTAATGTTGTCGTTTGGATTTTGTTGGACCTCATCTGCTCGTTTGTCTTTGTCAATGGCAAGTGGAGGTGATGGAGGACATGAAGACTCATTTGGTAGCTCAGGCGGTCCAGGCTACTTGATCAGAAAGGAAGCAATGACGCATGGTTTAGGCTCTGTTTTTGACTCCTTGACCAACAACGTAATGGATGAATTTGGTTTTGGTGTTGTTTGTGGTGCACGCTTGCGGATTGGTCTTCTATCATAATACTCCTTGATCTCATGTGGTAAATCTAAGGGTGTGTATCTCTCTCGTCCATGAGCAGCTTGAGTTCTTCCCAAGTGTTTATGAATGGCTCGTTGTAGTACCAACGTTCTTCTTCTTCTTCTAGATCCCTCCATGTTGCGCTTTCACCTCGTAGTTGATTGATGACTACTAGAGGTAGTCTCTCATGTTCTAGCATTCGGTTGTGAAAAATACAACAACCCATGTGTGCGGTCCAAATTAGGTAAGTTTCAGGACCAAATCCTCTTTGAAACACTTTAGGTCGTAGAATTGAAAATGGTAAGGAAAACAAGAGTTTTTTTTTTGTTTTAAATAGAAAAATGGAAAAAAATCATAATAAAATAAAAACAATTCTTTTTTCCTTTTAAATTTCGTTTCATGGGAGAAACAAACTAAAACTTTAAGAAAAATAAAGAAAACTATGTTTATGGGTTTTTAAAATTTAATAAAATTAAAGAACAAAAAAACATTTTTTTTGTTTTTGGGATTTTTTGATAAAAATATGAAACAAAAACAAAATAGAAATGAAAACAATATAGGATATGAGCTTTTAGCTCTGATACCAAAAATGATACAAGCACATTGCTGTCAAGGCTTATATGAATTCGAATAAGCATATATTCAAGCAGTGGATTGATAGAACGATGATTGTGGATCGAAGAGCACCACAAAGGCTCCATATGGCATTTGATACAACTCAAATTCTTAGCTTGGAGGTACTGGTCTCAACAAGACTAAACAAAAAAAGACAACGTTTCTTTGTAGAAAACTTTGAGTTTTGTATAGGCTCATTTACAAGATATTCATGGTCAAAGAAATTAAATAAAAGAGAAATCTATACACAATTTAAATAAAAAGAGGAGAAAAACCAGCTAAATCACATTATGGTCTTCTTCACGCCAATATAGCCATGAGGAGCTTGATTCTTGTTGGTTGAAGATGATTTTGGACTTGAGATTGTTGATGGCGTCTATGTGCATCTTCTGGAATGAATGGTGGATCAAAGATTTTCATCAAACAATCAGCCTTGGTAATTAATACATATTTGACCAAACCGAATAAGAAAATCTTCTTTAACTCTGACAATTCTTCCTCTGGTTCGGTTTGTTTAAGGGATGGTTTAATGACCTCATCAACTATGTCAGCCAGGACGGATAAAAATTTGGATAATAACGGATAAAAAAATTAAGTAAGACTTAGGCATGTCCATTTCGGGATGGATTTTCCGTTCCGACTCATACCGTCTCGAAATTCCAGTCCCATTCCTAATCTCGTTGAAATAATATTTCGTTCATGACTATTTATTTAATTCAAATAGATACGGAAATGGTAAAAGAAGTCAGCAGGAATGAGATAGGATACCGAATTACCCGTTTTAGAGTTAAAATTTTTAAAAATAAAAAATACCTAAAAACTATTTCAATTTTCCCGATTTTCCCGAAATACCCGTCCCAAAGTTGACCCGTCCTGAAATTGACCTTTACGCAAATTATTGAGAATTTGTGAAGTGATTTTAGCTACCCGAATTATCCGAACTCGTCTCGTCCCGTCTTGTTTGTTTATCGGGAACACTTTGGGTAGTGTTTTTCAATACTCAAATGACCCATTTTCGTCCTTTTCCCGAGATTTGCCATCCCGATTTTCGAAATGAACTGGCCTAAGTAAGACGGTAAGAATATTAAAACTATAAAAAAACATGACTGAAAATGTATGTATCTTCTGGAAAATATCGCGGTTGATAATGCATATACAAATATTCATTTCATATATGTATGTCAGTTCAAAAATTAAAAAATAATATTCTGATTAAAAGTGCATCTTTAAATTATTATACAAATGATGAAATCTTTTTAAAAAGTATCTCTATATTATTATTTAAGAAGTCATTTAGAAAATAAACTTTATTTTGTAAGTTATTACATATTATGCCATTACAAATAAGAAAAGATAATTGAAATAAGAAATGATATAGTTATGTTTTAAAATTATTGATGAGAATATGGAAATTTTTTATTTCCCATTTAAGAGGTTATTTACTATTTATTTCTTAATTGTTAAAATATTATTTTATAATACTCAATCCATACATATTAAAAAACAATTTTGAGATCTTGCAATATTTTTCACTATGGTTATTATATTTTAATTGAATATATATATCAAAACAAAATTTTGAAAAATATTTTATTAATTTTATAAAAAGTTAGACACGAGAAACTTCATTTTCAAGAGTTGTGGACTGATCACAAAAACCATAGTCATTGAACGATGCATATTAGAATTATGTTTTCAAGATTATATGTTTTTGCGGATTAATCCGAATAATATTTTAGTTCATTGCAAAACGGGTTAAGTAGACATGTTAGTGTGGGTTGACAGTTATATATATATTCATTAGTTAAATATATTATAAAATGGAAAATGGAATTTATGTTTTGATTTTAAAGAATATATGACAAAATAATTGAACATCTTCAAGCTTTGCTAACGAACAAGTCAAAAATTTGATCAATTGTGTTTTCAAAACACAAATCTAATTGGCTTAAGAATTACTCGAAACACTAGATTACTCGAAATATTTTTCAAATTTCTTCAATTTCGGATAACTTTATAACCAACATTAACATGTAAAATAGTTTGATTTCTAATAAGGGATTAAGCAAAACCAATCCTAATCAACTCTATTAGAAGCTTAAAGCATTTGCATTTTAGTCTAAGATTTACACACAAATCTGCTTTTCTTACAATTGGGGTTTCCATACAAAAATCTATACGAACAAGTCTTAACATTTCTTGCGGGATCTGCTTTTTTCCTCCACTTAACATTCCCTAGTCAATCTATACGATCATTCAGATTCAGATTCCGATTCAGATTCATCCTCAACAAATTCGAGTTCACAAGTACTTGAAGCTCGGGAAGAAAGTGTCAACTCCTTGATCATCTTAAGGTTTGGAACATCATACGTCACTGTATCAGCCCAGATTGTTGCCGTCTTCAAGCGACAAGCGTTTCTCAAGATGTAAACCGCAATATCTCTATCTTGTGGTCTCCCAAAGTATTGTGACCAGGTGAGGATTTGTAGACTCGACAACAGGCATTCAGGAACACGACTCGGTTGATTCCAGCAACCCATATAATCATCAAACGCATCACTGATACTATCCTGAGACCAAGAAGAACATATTAGAACTAAACCGTACTGCGCATCAGACAAACAAAAGATAGTTTATCGATAAGAAACTTACTTTTATTACACAGATGTCTAATACTCGTAAGTTTGGAGAACCTTTGAGCAATTGGCCAAGGAGATTCGATGAATCTTTTTTGCACACACATAGCTTCAGATGTTCAAGCTGGTTGAAAACAAAACCAATACCAGACACATCATCCTGCCCACGATATTAAAAAAAATTAACAGAGAATTCCACATATGAGATTGAAGACTTGCTGCAACTGATAAACGAAAACTGATTACCTCTGAGCATATAGTAAGACGCTTGACAGATGTGATTGATCTAATAAGACTCTTGAGATCAAGGGAGACCACATCAACATATGCTTCCCTCAAATTAGGCATATTCCTAATCTCAGCGTAGTGTTCCGAATCATTCCAATCCCTAAGTTTGAAATACTCTAAAGAAGGAGTATCTATCACATACCCATCTAAATACCAATAATTTGGTAATAAGAGTGATAAACTCCGCAAAGACGGGACGATAACAGTGAACTCTCCCATATTGTCACTATTACAAAGTTTCACTGATAGTTCTTCAAGAACAGGACATATAGATAGAAGTCGTTGAAGAGATTCTTGATTAGCGTATGTAACAGCAAGCTTCAAGGTTTTCAGAGAGGGAAGACAACCCGTTGAGGGAGCATCCATGAGTCTAAAGTATCTGAGTTTCAAGATCACGAGCGATGTGCAGGTGTAAAAGCTGGCTGGGAATATGTTTTCCCTTTCCGAACTATAAGAAATCTTCAGCTCACATACATCGCGAGAAACCGAAATCTCAACCCACCGTTTGATATCTTCAGGCTCAATAAGTGGACTGAGGTCGAGACGCAAGCTTTGTATGACCGGATGTAATGGCAGATTCTTGTCAATAAATTCCCGAAGTGATGCAGAGTCTGGAAGATTTCTATTACTGTACTCAAGATTAGGTAACCACATCCAAAGAAACTGCCATCGCTTAGACAAGATGCTAGTGGATACAGCAACTTCTGTTGGAACAAACGATAATATCTTCAGCAGCAATTGATCAGGCAAATCACTGATTCTGACCATATCGTACAGATTCGAGAGATACTAAAAAAACTTGGATTTCGTCTTCCCTGAGGAAAAATGAACACAAGAACTCAATACCGTAAGACTCAAAAGGATTTCGTCTAAAGCCAAGCAAATGAACATAGCAAAACCCTAGAAAACCCCTAGAAAGAAAATACCTGTGAGGTTCGATTTCTGCTCGGAAACTGGAATCGGAAGTTCCACAAGAACTGCGAAAGCCAAAAAAATGAATTAGTAACAAGAGAAAACACATGAACAGAACAAAACCCTAGAAAAACCCTAGAAGAAACCCTAGAAGAAAAGACCTGTGAAGTTAACGAGAGGTTCGATCTCTGCTCGGAATCAAATCGGAAGTTCCACAAGAAACTATATACCCATTTCAATGTTCTAAACAACAAAAGATTGAATCTTTGATTTATGAATCGAGAAAGGGTAAATCCAAAATAAAACTTGGATCGAGAAGAAGAAGAAGAAGAAGAAGAAGAAAGAAGAAAAATAAAATCGGAATCACAGACGAAAGAGGTTCATTATCATCGTCGCTACGTATCAAACGGTTTAATGATCCATTTTTTGTGTAGGCCCTGGGCTTTGGCTGTGCCGTATGCTTTATTTATTTATTTGGTTCGAATTTGTTTTCTTTCTTTTCAGCATTTTAATAGAACTATCCATGTCAAATTGGGCTTTGACATGCGGATTTGGCCCAATTAGGACCGCGGCGGAGCGGGCCTGGGCTCGATGAAATTTGTCAAAAAAGCGGGCCTAGCGGGCTTGATCTGTACGGAATCCGGGTTTCGCAGGGCGACTCATCACGGATTAGAGGGTCTACGGTCTAAACCGCAAAATTCATTGTTTTCACGATTTTTAGAAGGGAAATCGATTCCGATGCCAATTCCGATGAAAATCTCCACGATTGGGATGAATTCAAAAGCATATTTTGTTAACATACACCAAATCCATCGAAATGATTAAAACTCTAATGATCTATATTTTTAATGCCTTAATGATCTATTTTTTGTGTGGGCCTGATCCGGAGCTTTGGTTGGATCGTATGTTTTATTTTTTATTTTTCTTTTAAGTTTTGTGACAACACATGACTGTCACAAAGCTTAAATGATTTCAAATAAGCATATCTTCAAGCAGCGGATTGGTAGAACGATGATGGTAGATCGAAGAGCACCACAAAAGTTGCAGATAGCTTTTGATACAATTCAGATTCTTAGTTTAGAGGTAATAGTTTCAACAAGACTAAAAAAGACAAAGTTTCTTTGTTAAAAAACTTTAAAGTGTTTAATTTCAGAAAAAGTTGGGTGTCCTTTTTACGATGAAAATAAATGAGTTTATTATATAGGTTCATTTACAAGACCTTCATAATAATAATAAAAAAAAGAAATCTATGCATAATCTAATATATAAAAGACGGTTAACTCTCTCCAGTTGAGCGCCACATCAGCGTTGGAGAGATAAATTGATTGCCTCAAAGACGTTAAAGCTTCATCTCTTCTTCTCCCCATCTTCTCTTTCATCTGCTTCACACTCTCAAGCCTTTTGGAGCAATTGATTATTGTTATGGCGTGTTCTTAAATCTTTCATATAATAATTTTATCTCATTAGCGAATATATGCATATTCTAAAAAATTATGAAGTTTATCAAAACATATTTTAGAAACGAATAAAGCTTAAGCAAATGATATTAATTGATATATGAAAGTGTCAAAATCATGAGAAGGCACTTTGCTAACATTTTCCAACAAACATACCATATTTTCAAGCTATTTGAACATGTTCAATTCATTGTTTATTTTTTTGGGGTAAAATTTGATTTTTAACCATAACATATTTAAGATTTACATATAGACATCACAATATATGTAATCAAATTTCAATTTATATTTATTTTGTTTCTCAACATCAAATTTTTTTTCTAATTACATTATAAAAATAATATTTTAATAGAAAAATCTGCACATAGTTCGGGTATTCACCTAATTTAAATAAAAGAGGAGAAAAACCAGCTAACTCACATTATGGTCTTTTTCCCACCAATTTAGCCATTAAACTTTAATGGGGAGCTTGATTCTTGTTGGCTGAAGATAATTTTGGACTTGAGAGTGTTGGAGGCGTCTAGGTGCATCTTCTAGAATTAATGGTGGGTCAAGGATTTTCATCAAACAATCAGGCTTGGTAATTTATACATATTTGACCAAACCGAATAAGAAAATATTCTTTAACTCTGACAATTCTTCTTCTGGTTCGGTTTGTTTAAGGGATGGTTTAATGACATCATCAACTATGTCAGCCAAGTGATATGCTCAAATTAATACCCTAAACAGTACTAAAGCAGTTGCTGCAGTATATCAGGAGTCGAACACAAGAACTCAGAGAAATCACACAATAGATTAAATAGTATCGAATCAAGCTAAGCAGTTCAGATGAAACAAAAAAAATAAGCAGTAAACAAGTTGTAATTCGATGGGAATAATATAGGCCTAGGGTATTTCTCAGGAAATCAATGAATGCAAAATAAACTAACTAATCAGGGTTCAGGTTACGCACGGTTCTCGAACTCAAATCACTAAAGTATAATTAACCAACTGTCGTTGCGAAAACTATCTAAATCTAAACTTCAGAATCCTAAATTTCTTTGCAAATTCCTAAGAAATTTGATATGTTCACAAATCAATTAAACCAAATCTCTTTGCGAATAATCAATTTGCTCACCTAAGGTTCTATCAGGTAATTAATTGCACTGCCGCGCCTAGTCAATTATCCTAAGATCTAAGTTCTAGGTGATCAATCTAGAATTAGCTTTGAGAATAACCTAAGGCGAAAAACTAATTCAGATTATGAACCATAAATAACTAATCAACCTAGCATTCAAAGAAATCCCTTATGAGAATCCCTAAACCTAACAAGAGATCTACTCAGACATGGAAATTGAATCAATAAACATGTTTGAATAAATACTCAATAGAAAATAAGAAAGAGTGACAAAGGGTTCGAAATCTTCTCTCGACGAACAGAGTATTGGTTTTGTCTCCCTCAAAAGCTCTCTCACAAATCCAGAAATAAAAATAAAGCGTAGCCAACAAAGTGGCTGTAAAATCCCTATAAATAACCTAAATCACGTTTTGGGGTCTTCTTGTAAATATTAAAGACTTCTGGACCAAGTTGCAATTCTTCAACTCTTCATTAAAGTCGCGGGTCGTGTCTGCTTCGATCTTGACGTGAAATCGGGTACTCAGCAACACGATCTTCAACTTTGCTCCAAAATGTTCCAGAAAGCTCCAATATCTCCAATTATGCTCCAGAAAGCTCCAATATCTCCAATTATGTTTCAAACGTGCTAAGACCTGTAAAAGACTCTAAAACACTACGAAATAGACTAAAGACTCTATAAAACAGACTTATATCATGGCCTAAAAAGGGTAAAAACCATGATATATCACCAAGACGGGTAAAAATTTGGATAATAACCGGTTAAAAATTAAGTAAGAGTCATGCATGTCCATTTCAGGATGGATTTTCTGTTTCGACGATCATATCGTCCCGAATTTCCAGTCCATTCCTAATCTCGTTGGAATAATTTTTCGTTCATGACTATTTATTTAATTCAAATAGATATATGAAGGGTAAAAGAAAGGAGCGGAAATGAGATAGGATACCTGAATTACCCGTTTTAGAGTTAAAATTTTAAGAAATAAAAAATTCCTAAAAATTCTTTCAAATTTCCCAAATTTTTCCGAAGTTGACCCGTCCCGAAATTGATCCTTATCCAAATTATTGAGAGTTTGAAAAGTGATTTTAGCTACCCGAATAATCCAAACACGTCCTGTTACTCGAATTTCTCGTCATGTTTCTTTATCGGAAACACTTTGGGTAGTGTTTTTCAATACCCAAACCGAATTACCCGTTTCCGTCCTTTTCCCGGGATTTCCCATCCCGATTTCCGAAATGAATTGGCCTAAGTAAGTCTGTAAGAATATTAAAAGTATAAAACACGATTTATAATATATCTTCAGAAAAATAACGTGTAGGATAATGCGGATACAAATATTCATTTCGTGTCAGTTCGAAAATTAAAAATAATATTATGATTAAAAGTGCATCTTTAAATTATTATACAAATGATGAAATCTTTTTTAAAATATCTCTATATTATTATTTAAGAAGTCATTTAGGAAAATAAACTTTATTTTTTTGGATGTAAAAAAAAATAACTTTATTTTGTAAGTTATTACATATTATGTCATGACAAATAAGAAAAGATAATTGAAATAGGAAAGTATATAATTGTCTTTTAAAATTATTGATGAGAAAATGAAAAGTATTTATTTCTCATTAAAGAGATTATAGACTATTTAGTTTCTTAACTATTATGATATTATTAAATAATAATCAATCCATACATATTCAAAGAAAATATAATCGAGATCTTTCAATATTTTTCACTATGATTATTATATTTTATTTGAATATATATCAAAACAAAAGTTTGAAAAATATTTTACTAATTTTATAAAGAGTTAGACATGAGAAAATTGATTTTTAAGAGTTTGTGGACTGACCACAAAAACCATAGTCATTAAGCGGTGCATATTAGAGTTATATTTTCAAGATTATAGGTTTTTGCGGGTTATCCCAAATAATATTTTAGTTCATTGCAAAAATGATTAAATAGAAATGTTAATCTGGGTTGACAGTTCTATATATAATCATTAGTTATACATATTATAAAATTCAGATAATTTTATTTTTTTTTCTCTTAAATTTCAAAACAATAACATTTTCTCGCATAGATTTTTTTTTTTTTTTAACATCTATTCATTAACTTAATTTGAATCGAGAGTTACATTGTTGTCAACCACACATACAATTACAACCAATACATTGCTTAAGAAGGACATTATGCAAGAATAAGAACAATTACACGTTGCTTTCTTTCGCATATAAGACTAAATTCATATAAGTTATGTGCTTTACCGGTCGACATCCTCGGTCCAATAAGATCATCTTGCTTGGCTATCATGATTATGATCAAATGCAAACAATTTCTTTGACGATGATCAATTGCGATCCATCTGTTACATCGCAATCCAACCCAATATCTCCCGCAGCAGGAGATGACATGTATCGTAGTTGTAGTGAATTTCCATGACATTAAATTTCTTCCAATTTGAGACAAACTATACCAGCACGTTGTCTCTTGCTCCGATTCATTGTGTTTCCATTCATTAGACACATATTTGAATTTCCTTCTTCGCCATGATGGCTTCCATTGCGGTTGTTTCCAAAGCAAAGCCATTAAGAGGAGAACACATACACCAGTTGAAAACATAATCGTGCATTTTCTGAGATTCTGTCTCTGGAGATTCTTTAATTAATGTTTCTGTCCATATACAATGACGATTACCATCATCCGACTGTTGGATAATCTTCAAGAATTGTTGATCTTGTGTACACTCTTCTAGTCAACATCTCTCCTCTGTTTGGATAAAGACTTTGATTTGAGATGCAGATTTTGGAATTTGCCCCAAATCGTATCATTAAACAAACCCTAATTTGCTCATTAAAATCTTTATTTATTTTTATCGTTGTATTACGCAACGCAAATACTAATCTAATACTCTCTCCGTTTCACAAAGAGTGTCATTTTAAGGTTTTATTTTTGTTTCNAGGCTGCGGCTGCGGCCTGCGGCCAAAAGTTATTCGTTTACCTGACGCAGCCTCCTGCGGCCAAACGCAACGACATGCGATCACAATTTTTGGACGCTGGATTTCTCCAGCGTTGCGTTGCGATTAGAGCTGCGTCTGCGATTAGAGAGGCCAACCGCGCGGCAGACAAACGAACAGGTCATGTAACTTATCATGTAACTTAGCTCCAGTCAACGACATCCTATTTTTGTTGGATAATCTCTATAATATTATATAAGAAGACATTTTTAAAAACGAACTTTAATTTGTAAGTTATTACATGAAATGTCATTACAAATAACAAAGAATAATTGAAATAGGAAATGATATAGTAGTCTTTTAAAATTATTGATTAGAATATGGAAAGTATATATTTTGCATTAAAGAGGTTATTTATTATTTCATTTCTTAATTATTTTTAATACTATATATTTTAAAATAATAATCAATTCATATATATTCAAAGGAAAAAAATCTATTCAAAATCTTGCTATATTTTTCACTATAATTTATTATATTTTATTTGAATATATATCAAAACAAAAGTTGAAAAATATTTTACTAATTTTATAAAAAATTAGACACAAGAAAACTATATTTTTTTTTAGAATTCGTACACTAACCACAAAAACTAGAGTCATTTAACGATGCATATTAGAGTTATATTTTTAAGATTATAAGTTTTTGCGGGTTAGCCCGAATAATATTAGTTCACTCCAAAATGGGTTAAATAGATAAATTATTACAAATTAACAACGTTATCTATAATCAATAATCATTAGTTAGCTATATTGTAAAATTCAGATAAAATCAATTTTCTTAAATTTCAAAATAATTTCTATAAAAAAAATTACTCTGCGCTATAATTAGCGCATGTTAAATCCTAGTAGATAAAATTAAGATGAAACACACCTCGCCAAAGGTTCTTTGGGAAAATCTTCTTCTTTGGAATTTTTGTGCATGATAAAACTCTCTGTAACAGACATCACGAAACCAATATCTGTTATAGAGAGTTTAAACCATCCTGAAGCCAAATCCTTCTTGCTTCATTGATGGTGCATGGAAATTGGAAACAGAGAAGGGGGAATGGGATGGATTATTCAAAACTCAAATGGCTTCACTCTTCTCCAAGATTCGAAGGGTAAGCATTTCATCTCCTCAGCTCTAGTTGCAGAGGCAATGGCGATGCATCTGGCTCTCAAACAGGCCATTTCATCAGAGATCATTGACCTCCGGATATTTTTGGATTGTGACAGGCCCTAAACACGGGTGCGGATCACAACGAGATTGCAAGCATCTTATTCGATACTCGAAGCCTTGTAACACTCTTCTATTCCTTATCTTTCTTTCATGTTTCTCGCAAGTTTAATGTTTGAGCTGATACTTTGGCTAAATCTGCTCTATGTAATTTAAGTCCGAGATAGGACGAGACCGTTTAAGTAATGAAAACTTCGAATTGACCCCAAAAAAAAAGATTCTTAAAAACTAGAATTTTGTCGAAGACAAACCATACGAGCAGAGCACATAGCAGAGTCAGAAGAACTAGACATTTTTATGTCCTAGACATTCATCTATGATCCTCAACAAATATGAGTTCGCATGTGCTTGAAGCTCGAGAAGAAAGTGCCAACTCCTTGATCATCTTAAGGTTTGGCACATAATGTTCGATTGTATGGGCCAAGATTGCTTCCGTCTTTAAGCGACAAGCGTTTTTCAAGATGTAAACCGCAATATCTCTATCTTGTGGTCTCCCAAAGTATCGCGACCAGTTGAGAATTTGATAAGTCCGTGACTTATCTGAAGAAGAAGAAATGGGAGAAGGTGATAAGCCTGTGACTTATCTGAGAAAAGAGAATGAAGAAGAGATGAAGAAGACGAGAGAGAGAATAGTAGAAAGATAGTTTGTTGATTAATTGTTTGATACCGATTACAGAAGACAAAGTGAAGCTAAATAGCAAATAAGATAAAGTCAATTGGGCTCAAGTGATAAAACAGTAATAAATCAACGCAAGCCCAATAGCCCAATTTCAGATCGTATCAGAATTTGATTCCTAATGAAGGATTAAGCAAAACCAATCCTAATCAACTCTATTAAAAGCTTAAAGCATTTGCATTTTAGTATCAACATCTTCAAACTTTTGCTTACGAACAAGTCTAAAATTTACACACAAAACTGTTTTTCTAACAATTGGGGTTTATCCATACCAAAATCTATACTAACAAGTCTTAACATTTCTTGCGGAATCTATACGATCATTCAGCAGGCTCATTTTCTCTATCATCCTCGACAAATACGAGTTCGCAAGTGCTTGAAGCTCAGGAAGAAAGTGTCAACTCCTTGATCATCTTAAGGTTTGGAACATCATACGTCACTGTATCAGCCAAGATTGTTGCCATCTTTAAGCGACAAGCGTTTCTCAAGATGTAAACCGCAATATCTCTCTCTTGTGGTCTCCCAAAGTAGCGTGACCAGCTGAAAATTTGTAGACTCAACAACACGCATTCAGGAACAGGACTCGGTTGATTTCAGCAACCCATATCATCAAACAAATCAGTGTTATGACCCTGAAGACCAATCAGAAGAAGTAGAAATAAACCATACTGCGCATCAGACAAACAAAAGATAGTTTATGGAAGAAACCTACTTCTATTACAGAGATGTCTAATACTCGCAAGTTAGGAGAATCTTTGAGCAACCGAGCAAGGAGATTCGACGAATCCTTTCTGCACGCACATAGCTTCAGATGTTCAAGCTGGTTGAGAACAAAACCATGACCAGACACATCATCCTGCCCACGATATTTAAAATTATTAACAGAGGATTCCACAAATTGAAATATGATAAATGGAAACTAATTACCTCTGAACATTTGCTTCCCTCAAATTAGACATATTCGTAATCTCAGCGTAGTGTTCCGTATCATTCCAATCCTCAAGTTTGAAATACTGTAAAGACGGGACGATAACAGTGAACTCTCCCATATTGTCATCATTACTAAGACGCACCGATAGTTCTTCAAGAACAGGACATACAGATAGAAGTCGTTGAAGAGATTCTTGATTAGCGTCTGTAACCTTTTCAAGTTCCAAGGTACTGATTCTTACCATATCGTACAGATTCGTCGAGATACTTTAAAAACTTGGATTCTGGTCTTCCCTGAACACAAGAAATCATCACCGTAAATGAACCGACGTTACAGAACAAAACCCTAGAAAGAAAAGACCTGTGAAGTTAACCAGAGGCTCGATTTCTGATCGGAAGATAAATCGGAAGTTTCACAAGAAGTGCGAAAGCATTTGTTGACACTATATACCCATTTCACTTTTCTAGATAAAAGTGATTGAATCTTTGATTTATGAACCAAGAAAGGGTAAATCCAAAATAAAACTTGAATCGAGAAGAAAAACAAAGAAGAAGAATATCAGAAAGAAATCGGAATCACAGACGAAGGAGGTTCGTTCTCATCGTTGCTACCTATCAAACGATTATTGAACCTGAAGATATCAAAATTGCGGAATCTGTTTTTTTTCCGAGCTTCTTGGAAGAGAGAAGAGAGAAGAGAGAAGAGAGAAGTCGAGTGGAGTGAGGAAGAAGAAGAGGACTTTAACCTCGTATGCCCTTCTCTATCTTCAAAAATGCTCAAATCTCCTCCTT
>PKML01043821.1:39384-52979 GCA_002933935.1 Eutrema yunnanense | reverse complement strand
TGCTTTATTCTGCTTAAGTTTTAGAGAGATTTTGGTGAGAGATACAATTCTAATTTTCCTTCGTCCGAGATTAGATCTCAAAACCTTTGTGTCCTCTTTCTGATTTTATATAGAGTATTTATTCAAACATGTTTATTAATTTAATCTTCATGTCTGAGTAAATCTCCTGTTAGGTTTGGGGATTCTCATTAGGGATTTCATTGAATGTTAGGTTGATTAGTTATTTAGGGTTCATAATCTGAATTAGTTCTTCACCTTAGGTTGTTCTCAAAGCTAATTCTAGATTGATCACCTAGAACTTAGATCTTAGGATAATTGATTAGGCACGACAGTGCAATTAATTACCTGATAGAATTAGGGTGAGCAAATTGATTATTCGCAAAGAAATTTGGTTTAATTGATTTGTGAACATATCAAACCTGAAATTAAGGCTGATTTATTCTTAGGGATTTGCAAAGAAATTTGGGATTCTGAAGTTTAGATTTAGATAGTTTTCGCAACGACAGTTGGTTAACTATGCATTAGTGATTTGAGTTCTAGAATCGTGCTTAACCTGAACCCTGATTAGTTAGATTATTTACATTCATTGATTTCCTGAGAAATATCCCTGAACCTATCTTTTCTCCATTTAATACAAATCGTTTACTGCTTCATGTTTCCTGTTTAACCTGAATTGCTTAGCTTAGCTTGATTTCTATAATTTATTGAGTGATTTCTGTGGATCCTTGTGTTCGACCCCTAGCTAGATTACAACAACTGCTTTAGTACTGTTAGGGTATTAAATTGAGCATATCACCAAGCTGGATATTTTGATTGCGAAGTCGAAGAAGGCTGTATACTTTGATGATGGAGTCGATGATATCGGTGGAGCTGAAGTGGAGGATTGTAACTACGTTGGTGGTTCTGGATTTCAGGGTCAACAATTTGGGTACAACAACAACCGAAACTTCAACAACAACAATCGCAATTACGGGAACTCTTCGTACCAACCCATCTCTCCAAAGTCCACAGACAATAAGATGGAATCCATGCTTGAGAATATTCTTCAGGGACAGCAGAAATTGCAAGTAGATTTCAACGGGAAGATTGACCATCTGTACACTGATCTCAATGGGAAGATTGACCACCTGAATGGGAAGATTGAAGCTGTCAACCTTTGTCAGAGGAAGCTGGAAACTCAGGTCGCTCAGACCGCATCAGCTGTGCAGAGGCAGGAAGGTTTTCTTCCAGGGAGAACTAAAAATCCAAGAGCACACGTCAATGCGATCTCCTCAAGTGCAGAAAATTTCGATGAGGATCCTGAAATCGCCAAGGCATCGATCGATGCCAGTTACAATTTTGAAACGGGATACTTCCAAAACCTGTGTATCGATCGATACCCCATTGGTATCGGTCGATACTGAGGCGATTTCTGAGGAGACCCCTGAGACTTCGACTGTGGTGCCTAAAGTAGTTGCAGAACGAGTGTATATACCCAAGATACCTTATCCTATGCCTCGTATTATGACAAGGAAGGAATGGGAGGACGCCAGAAGCAAGGCTTTCTCGGATAAATCAGTTGTGGAGCTTCCTTTTGATGATGATATATCTGCCAAGGACGATTCAACAGCGAGAGTATCGATCGATACCCTAGCTGGTGTCGATCGATACCCCTCGCATAACGAGCCAGAAACTGTGAAAACACCTGAGCTGATTGAAGAAAGAGTTCGCAAGCCCAAGAAGCTGAATCCTTACCTAAACACCTCAGAGATCCTATCACTCCAAAGCAGCTGCGTGGCTTTGAGAAGAGGGTACGAGGGATTCCCCACTCGTTCACTTTTGAAGAAGCTCTAGAGGGCTGGCCTCTGCTTAGTCACTTCAAAGATTGCAGAGAAACTGAGGAAGAGATAAAGACATTCTTTATTAAGGCTAGAGGTACACCTCCACTGAGACAGTTTACTAAGAGGGATGACCCAGGGATCTTCTCAGTTCCATGCTCTATCTCTAGAGTTGAACACAAAGAGTCTCTCGTTGACTCAGGAGCCTGCGTCAATGTCATGTCCATGGCAATTGCAGAAAGATTGGGAGCTGATATTCAACCTCCAAAGACATCTATCACGTTCGCGAACGATTCCACCACTCTTCCATATGGGGCAATCAATGATTTGATGATCACAATAACAGATTGCCTGGTTCCTACTGATTTTCAGGTTGTAGAGATGAATGCAAAATCTCGTACGTAGTTGATTCTCGGAAGACCGTTCATGGCTACGGTTGGTGCCATTATGGACACCCAGCAAGCGCATCTCATTCTCATACATTGACAAGGAGGTGTACTACAAAGCCATCCCTAGAGGAACTCCCACACGTATCTCTTGCATCGATGCTGTAATAGGAGCTACGTTGATATCAGATCCTTTGGAAGAACCTCCTGACGTACCAACTATCACAGACGTTTCAGCTGAATCACCCAGCATCACCAAGGAAGTTGTCAAGAAAGCCGAGGCAACAAAGAAGAAGGTGAAGAGCAAAAGAGTCGACCATCCCCATGTCACATTAATCCTTTAGAAGTGTGACGGAGATTCGATTGAGTATAAGGTCAAGTGCAAAGGAGTTTCGAAGCCATTCTCTAAGGCTAGAGTACTTCTTACTTCTAAGCTGAAAGAGAAAGGGCAGGAGTTTGTGGAAGGCATGTTGAGCAGAACTCTGAAGATAGCAATGTCAAGTTGTGGAGCCTGTTTTGGTGCAAGCTCTCACTCTTATCCAGCCTGAGGGGCGTTACAGTCAAGGTAATAACGTTAAACGAGCGCTTGGTGGGACGCAACCCACTGATGAGTATATATATATAAGTATTTTTCTTTTATTTTTCGTTTTGTGTCAGGATGAACAGATTCGAAATCGCCTAGTGTCGATCGATACCCCCTGGTTTCATCATGTCGATTTAAGCCTGTTATCGATCATCATGTCGATTTAAGCCTGGTATCTGATATGCTCAATTTAATACCCTAAAAAGTACTAAAGCAGTTGCTGCAGTAAATCAGGGGTCGAACACAAGAACTCAGTTATCACACAATAGATTCTATAGATCCGAAATAAGCTAAATCAAAAGATGTAAACTAAAACAAGTATGCAATTTAAGGTATTGTAAATCAATAGAGAGAATATAGGTCCAGGGTTTTTCTCAGGAAATCAATGAATGCAGAATAACTAACTAACATGATTCATATTACGCACTGTTCTTGAACTCAGATCACTAAAATATAGTTAACCAACTCTCGTTGCGAAAACTATCTAAATCTAAATCGTAGTAATTCCAAATCTCTTTGCGAATCCTAAAGTCTAAATCAGCTTTAAAGTTCAGGTTTGATATGTTCACAAATCAATTAAACCAAATCACTTTGCGAATAATCAATTTGCTCACCTAGGTTCTATCAGGTAATTAATCGCACTCTCGTGCCTAATCAATTATCTTAAGATCTAAGTTCCAGATTCGTTAACCTAGAATTAGCTTTGAACACAACCTAAGGCGAAGAACTAATTCAGATAGTGAATCCTAAACAGATAATTAACCTAGCATTCAGAGAAAACCTTTATGAGAAAACCCTAAACCTAAAGTGGATCTACTCAGACATGGAGAATGAAACAATCAACATATCTGAATAAATCATCAATAAAATAATAACAAGGGTTTTAAGATCTGATCTCGGACGAAGAGAGATTCAGACTTGTCTCAAACCAAAGTATAGAAAATAAAGCTTAGCCTAAACAAGTGGCTGTAAAATCCTATTTATAACCTAAAACACGTTCTGGGGTCTTCTTGTAATTATTAAAGACTTCTGGGCCAATTTGCAATTCCTCAAGTCTTGGAAAACTCGCGGGTCGTGTCTTGCTGCGATGGGTGTCGATCGATACCAAGGGGGTATCGATCGGTACTCGACGTGAATTCAGGTTCTCAGCCACACGACTTCAGCTTCTGCTCCAAACTGCTCCAGAAAGCTCCAATACTTCCAATAATGCTCCAAACGTGCTATGACCTGTAAAAGACTCTAAAGGACTACAAAACACTAGAAAGACTATAAAAAAGGACTTATATCATGGCCTAAACAAGGTAAAAACCATGATATATCAACTCCCCCAGACTTAGTCTTTTGCTTGCCCTCAAGCAAATAGAAGACTAAACCAGAAAAAGAGGTTTGAAAACGCGGAGACTCACCTGTTCATGAACCATTGCAGAGATCCTTTTCCCAAGCGTCCAAATGTCACCAAATCAGCTTTTGATCTAACCACCATGTACTTCTCCGTAGACATTCGCAGCTTTTCCAGACTCCACACAAAATCCCACAGCATTGTTCAAGTAAAGCCATCATCGCCAGTTTCATCACTGCAGCCAATGTTCAAGAACCTTCTAGACTCTTTACCAGACAATATCATGACAGGGAACCACCCTTTTTCACATTTTTTGTATCAATTTCTCTCCCCCAGACTTATTTCTTATTATGTTCTCTTTTTATTTTATTTTCAGCTTTGCATATACACATCAAGGTATGAGACGCGAGTATTGATGGTGTTTGCCACCAAATCCCCGGTTCTTCCCTCTCAATGTATCAAAGGATGTAAGCGAATAATGGCATCATAGGAAAACCTAGCCTCGCTTCCAAACCTTTGTCTGATCATTTCCTCTTAAGTAGAATAATGGGATCGCTGGAAATTTTCCTAACCTTTTACTCAGAAGAAAATCATTTCAATCTTTTATGCTATTTATTTATCAACTTATAACAGGGGAGAGAGATACCATAACTCTAAACACATGGGTTCCTTTATCAGATATGAATGATGAATCAAGCTCTATGAACACTAACCACATTGATGAAGTGCAGAAATTTGGCTCAGGTTTCAGAAGAACTCTGCTGGAGACATGGATGTTTTCTAGTCAACTGGTCAGTCCTTGGATTTTTCATTAGTCGATCTAGAACTGATCATGTAACACTGTGCACTCAAAAACCAAATCAAAGCAACAATTCAAGCACATGATCATTATCTCAACCAAGTTTTGACTCAATAAAACAATTTTGACTCGATAAAACGACTGACTCTAAGAAAAACGAAAACAATGTCAGCAGACACCTCCCCCAGACTTGAACAACACTGTCCCCAGTGTTATCTAGCCTAGAGTAGGTAAAAGAAGACAAAAGAATAGAAGAAACAAAGAGAAACTAGAAGTTACCTTGCTGGAACGTCAAGTATCGATCGACACACAGACCAGGCTTAAATCGACTTGATGAACCGTATTTTCGCGATTGGTGTCGATCGATACCAATGGGGTATCGATCGACGCTAAGGCGATTTCGACTTGCTCTTTGTTTATCCTGACACAAACACAAAACGAATGAAAATAAAAGGAAAAACGACTCAAAGACAGACTCACCAGTGGGTTGCCTCCCACCAAGCACTCGTTTAACGTCAATAGCTTGACTGTAACGCCCTTCAGGCTGGATAAGAGTGAGAGCTTGCACCAAAACAGGCTCCACAACTCGACATTGCTATCTTCAGAGTTCTGCTCAGCATGTTGTCCATGAACTCCTGTCCTTTCTCTTTCAGCTCCGAGGTAAGAAGGATTCTAGCCTTAGAGAATGGCTTCGAAGCTCCTTTGCACTTCACCTTGTACTCAATCGAATCTCCATCACACTTCTGAGGTATCAAAGTGACATGGGGATCCTCAACTCTTATGCTCTTGGCCTTCTTCTTTGTTGCCTTAGTCTTTTTGACAACTTCCTTAGTTATGCTGGGCAGTTCAGCTAGGATATCCGCGATAGTAGGCTCATCAGGTGGCTCTTCCAAACTATCAATCGCTAGCGACTCTCCTGTGATAACCTTGATGCTAGAGACACGTGTGGGAGAAAATCTAGGGGGAATGACATCATAGTAGATATCTTCGTCAATGTAAGCGAAAGAGAGTCTCTTATTAGGTGTGTCTATTATCGCGCAAGCAGTAGCCATGAACGGTCGTCCCAAAAGTATAGGCATACGAGATATCGCACCCATCTCAACAACCTGAAAATCAGTCGGCACCAGAAAATCTCATACTTTGACCGGCAAACCATGGATAGTACCGTGTGGAAGCGAGGTGGAGTTGTTTGCGAATGTGATAGATGCCTCTAGTGATCGAATATCAGCCCCCAACCGTTCTGCAATTGCCCTTGAGATGACATTGACACTAGCCCCTGAGTCGACAAGAGACTCTTTGAAATCAACTCCAGAGATAGAGCATGGAACCGCGAATTTCCCTGGATCTTGTCTTTGGGTGAGCTGTCTCAGTGGAGGTGGACCTCTAGCCTTAATGAAGAGTGCCTTAATCTCTTCCTCAGTTTCTCGGCAGTATTTGAAGAGACTTAGCAGAGGACGGCATTCTAGAACTTCTTCAAAGGTTGAATCAGGAGAAATCCTTCGTACCATCTTCTCAAAGCCACGCAGCTGCTTTGGAGAGATGGGATCTCTGAGGTGTTTAGGAACAGGATTCACCTTCTTGGGTTTGTGAACTCTTTCTTCAATCAACTCAGGTGTTTTCACATGTTCTGGATTGTTCTGCGATGGGTATCGATCGACACCAGGTAGGGTATCGATCGATGCTTTTCGCGTTGAATCATCCTTGACAGATTTATCATCACCAAGAGCCTCTACAATCAGACTATCCATCATAGCCTTGCATCTGGCGTCTTCTACCTCCTTCTTAGCTTTCTCAAGAGCCCTGGGATAAGGTATCCTTGGTATATAGACCCTTTCTGGAAGTGTTTTAGGCACCATAGTCATTGTAGTATAGTGGTAAGTATTCCCGCCTGTCACGCGGGTGACCCGGGTTCGATCCCCGGCAACGGCGCCAAAATTGATATGCTCAATTTAATACCCTAAAAAGTACTAAAGCAGTTGCTGTAGTAAACCAGGGGTCGAACACAAGAACTCAGTTATCACACAATAGATTCTATAGATCCGAAATAAGCTAAATCAAAAGATGTAAACTAAAACAAGTATGCAATTTAAGGTGTTGTAAATCAATAGAGAGAATACAGGTCCAGGGTTTTTCTCAGGAAATCAATGAATGCAGAATAACTAACTAACATGATTCAGATTACGCACTGTTCTTGAACTCAAATCACTAAAATATAGTTAACCAACTCTCGTTGCGAAAACTATCTAAATCTAAATCCTAGTAATTCCAAATCTCTTTGCGAATCCTAAAGTCTAAATCAGCTTTAAAGTTCAGGTTTGATATGTTCACAAATCAATTAAACTAAATCTCTTTGCGAATAATCAATTTGCTCACCTAGGTTCTATCAGGTAATTAATCGCACTCTCGTGCCTAATCAATTATCCTAAGATCTAAGTTCCAGATTCGTCAACCTAGAATTAGCTTTGAACACAACCCAAGGCGAAGAACTAATTCAGATAGTGAATCCTAAACAGATAATTAACCTAGCATTCAGAGAAATCCTTTATGAGAAAACCCTAAACCTAAAGTGGATCTACTCAGACATGGCAATTGAATCAGAAGACATGTTTGAATAAATCATCATTAAAATAATAACAAGGGTTTTAAGATCTGATCTCGGACGAAGGGAGATTCAGACTTGTCTCAAACCAAAGTATAGAAAATAAAGCTTAGCCTAAACAAGTGGCTGTAAAATCCTATTTATAACCTAAAACACTTTATGGGGTCTTCTTGTAATTATTAAAGACTTCTGGGCCAATTTGCAATTCCTCAAGTCTTGGAAAACTCGCGGGTCGTGTCTTGCTGCGATGGGTGTCGATCGATACCAAGGGGGTATCGATCGATACTCGACGTGAATTCAGGTTCTCAGCAACACGACTTCAGCTTCTGCTCCAAACTGCTCCAGAAAGCTCCAATACTTCCAATAATGCTCCAAACGTGCTATGACCTGTAAAAGACTATAAAGGACTACAAAATACTAGAAAGACTCTATAAAAAAGGACTTATATCATGGCCTAAACTGGGTAAAAACCATGATATATCAGTATCAATCGATACCAGGCTGTGTGTCGATCGATACTCGATGTTCCAGCAAGGTAACTTCTTGTTTTTCCCAATTTTATTATGTTCTTTTGTTTTCTTTCACTGACTCTGGGATAGATAACACTGGGGACAGTGTTGTTCAAGTCTGGGGGAGATGTCTGCTGACATTGTTTTTGTTTTTCTTAGAGTCAGTCGTTTTATCGAGTCAAAATTGTTTTATTGTGTCAAAACTTGTTGGAGATGATGATCATGTGCTTGAACCTATTGATATGATTTTGTTTTTGAGTGCACAGTGTTACAGGATCGGTTCTAGATCGACTAATGACAAATCCAAAGACTGACCAGTTGACTAGAAAACATCCATGTCTCCAGCAGAGTTCTTCTGAAGCCTGAGCCAAATTTCTGCACTTCATCAATGTGGTTAGTGTTTGTAGAGCTTGATTCATCATTCATATCTGATAAAGGAACCCATGTGTTTAGAGTTATGGTATCTCTCTCCCCTGTTATAAGTTGATAAATAAGAGCATAAAAGATTGAAATGATTTTCTTTTGAGTAGAGGGTTAGGAAAATTTCCAGTGATCCCATTATTCTACTTAAGAGGGAATGATCACACAAATGATTGAAAGCGAGGCTAGGATTTTCCTATGATGCCATTATTCGCCTACCTCCTTTGATACATAGAGAGGGAAGAACCGGGGATTTGGTGGCAAACACCATCAATAATCGCGTCTCATACCTTGATGTGTATATGCAAAGCTGAAAAGAAAAGAAAGAACATAATAAGAAATAAGTCTGGGGGAGAGAAATTGATACAAAAAGTGTGAAAAGGGTGGTTCCTTGTCATGATATCGTTTGGTAAACAATCTAGAAGGTTCTTGAACATTAGCTGCAGCGATGAAACTGGCGATGAGGGTTTTATTTGAACAATGATGTGGGATAATGTGTGGAGTCTGGAAAAGCTGCGAATGTCTACGGAGAAGTACATGGTGGTTAGATCAAAAGCTGATTAGGTGACATTTGGGTCCTTGGGAAAAGGGTCATTTCGATGGTTCATGAACACGTGAGTCTCCGCGTTTTCAAACCTCTTTCTCTTATTTAGGCTTCTATTTGCTTGAGGGCAAGCAAATGCTAAGTCTGGGGGAGTTGATATATCATGGTTTTTACCCTATTTAAACCATGATATAAGTCCTTTTTATAGAGGCTTTATATTATTTTGGAGTCTTTTAGAGTCTTTTACAGGTCATAGCACGTTGGGAACATTATTGGAGATATTGGAGCTTTCTGGAGCATTTGGAGCTTTCTGGAGCATTTGGAGCAAAGCAGAAGTCCGTGTTGCTGAGAACCCGATATGAAGCCTTGGTATCAATCGATACTGGCTAGTATCGATCGATACCCATCGCAGCAAGACACGACCCGCTAGTTTTCCAAGACTTGAAGAATTGTAAAAGTGCCCAGAAGTCTTTAATAATTACAAGAAGCCCCAATTCATGTTTTAGGTTATTTATAGGGATTTTATAGCCACTTTTATGGCTATGCTTTATTTTGTAAGCTTTATTTTACTTTTTTTTTAGAGAGACAAGTCTGAATCTCCCTTCGTCCGAGATCATATTTGGAACCCTCTTGTTACTCTTTCTGATTTCTTTGATGATCTATTCAATCATGTTGCTTTCAATATCCATGTCTGAGTAGATCCACTTTAGGTTCAGGGTTCTCATAAGGGTTTTCTCTGAATGCTAGGTTGATTAGTTTATAGGATTCACCATCTGAATTAGTTATTCGCCTTAGGTTGTTCTCAAAGCTAATTCTAGGTTGACGAATCTGGAATTTAGATCTTAGGATAATTGATTAGGCACGACAGTGCGATTATTACCTGATAGAACATTAAGTGAGCAAATTGATGATTCTCAAAGAGATTTGGTTTAATTGACTTGTGAACATATCAAACTTGGTATTAAAGCTAATTTAGACTTTAGGATTCGCAAAGAGATTTGGAATCCCTAGGATTTAGATTTAGATAATTATCGCAACGACAGTTGGTTAATTATACCTTAGTGATTTGAGTTCAAGAACTGCGCTAAATCTGAATCTTGTTAGTTAGTTTATATGCATTCATTGATTTCCAGAGAAATACCCTGAGCCTATATTTCCTCCAATTGAATTACAACTCTTTTAATTTTTGCACTATTTTCAATTACATCTCTTGCCTTAGCTTAATTCGATACTATATAATCTATTGTGTATCTCTGTGAGTCTTTGTGGTTCGACCCCTAGCTATACTATAACTACTGCTTTAGTACTTTTAGGGTATTAATTTGAGCATATCACCGATGCCAGTCAAGTATATAACTGAAGACCGGGCTATGTCGGCTACTCTCTTTTCGGGGGTAGTCGGCCGTGGGACCAAGCTTCCTCCTCTTGACAAGCTTTCTGAGGAGAAGGAGTACACTGGCATGGCGTTGCGCTGTACCAAGGTAAAATTTGAATATTTCATGGCGTTAGTTCGGGTGCTTGGAACTTTATCTAAACCCTTGTTTTATAGTTTCTTGCTTCGATTAACGAGGTGGCGGCGAAGTACGAGTCTGAGGCTCGCTGCAATCGGCGCCGTATTGACGAGGCAAATGGAGACGCCTTGGCCGAGAGAAGGAAGTTAGCCGAGGTGGAGCCAAAACTGACCGCGTCCTCGATCCAGATTGCTGTTATCGAGAGAGAGAAGATTTCCTTAAGAGAAGACGCTGGGAAGTCTAGGGATCTGGCCATTCGCTGCCGGGCACGTTCGGACAAGCTGGAAGCCGAGGAGGCCTCTTTGAAGAAGCTCATTGAAGAGAAAGACGCCGAGATCGAGAGTGCCTGGGAAACTGCTCGGCTCGAGGCAGCGCATAAATACAAATCTCGTCTTTCCAAGGCGAGGTTATCCTTTAACGAGCTGAAAGACGTTAAAGAGAAGGAGATCGAGAAGGCGGAGGTAAACTGCAATCTGCAGTTAATCGCTGATATAAAGTCGAAAGAAATCACGTCGCTTGATGCCGAGGCCACCAGATTGGAGGTTTGGAAGGATGAGCTGTGCGATGTTGAAAAAGCGGTAGAGGAAATCGAGTCTCGTCTGATGGACGAGTTGGCCACTTCTTCTGCGCCGGTAGATCGGTCCGAGCTCGTCGAACGTACTGAGGATCCTTTGGGATGAAACTTTTGTTGTTTTGTTTCTTTGGCGATACACCTAACACTTTTCTTTTAATATTTTGAATTGATGCCTGGATGGATTTATGATATATCATGGTTTTTACCCTATTTAAGCCATGATATAAGTCCTTTTTATAGAGTATTTATAGTATTTTGGAGTCTTTTAGAATCTTTTACAGGTTATAGCACGTTTTGAGCATAATTGGAGATATTGTAGCTTTCTGGAGAATTTTGGAGCAAAGCTGAAGAACGTGTTGCTGAGTACCCGATTTCACGTCTAGCATCGATCGATACCCCCTGGTATCGATCGACACTCATCGCAGCAAGACACGACACGCGGCTTTAATGAAGAGTTGAAGAATTGCATAATTGCCCCAGAAGACTTTGATATTTACAAGAAGACCCCAATTCGTGTTTAGGTTATTTATAGGGATTTTACAGCCACTTTGTAGGCTATGCTTTATTTTGTATGTTTTATTTTACTTTGATTTGAGAGAGAACTTTGTGAGGAAGACAAGTCTGAAACTCCCTTCGTCCGAGATCAGATTTATTCAGTTATGTTGATTGTTTCATTCTCCATGTCTGAGTATATCCACTTTAGGTTCAGGGTTCTCATAAGGGTTTTCTCTGAATGCTAGGTTGATTAGTTTATTAGGATTCACCATCTGAATTAGTTCTTCGCTTAGGTTGTTCTCAAAGCTAATTCTAGGTTGACGAATCTGGAACTTAGATCTTAGGATAATTGATTAGGCACGACAGTGCGATTAATTACCTGATATAACCTAAGGTGAGCAAATTGATTATTCGCAAAGAGGTTTGGTTTAATTGATTTGTCAGCATATCAAACCTGATATTAAAGCTGATTTAGACTTTAGGATTCGCAAAGAGATTTGGAATTTCTAGGATTTAGATTTAGATAATTCTCGCAATGACAGTTGGTTAATAATACCTTAGTGATTTGAGTTCAAGAACTGCGCTAAATCTTAATCCTGCTAGTTAATTTATCTGCATTTATTGATTTCCTGAGAAACACCCTTAGCCTATCTTTCTCCAATTGAATTTACAATCCTTTACTGTTCACTGCTTTCAATTACATCTGTTTGCTTAGCTTGATTTGACACTATGTAATATATTGTGTGATCTTCGTGAGTCTTTGTGGTTCGACCCCTAGCTATACTATAACTACTGCTTTAGTATCTTAATAGGGTATTAATTTTAGCATATCAAATTTGGCGCCGTTGCCGGGGAATCAATTTCTCCATTAGGTTTTAGTTGTCGAGTTTCGACTAAGCCCGTCGGTATCGATCGATACTACCTAGTATCGGTCGATACTCGTCTTTTTCTTTTGTTGATATCGATCGACACCACTTTGTATCGATCGATACTCATCGTATTTTGGTTACTTACGTGCCTTGTCTAGTGTTTTGTTTTCAGGTGTATGCATGTTCATGAAACCAGAAGCAACAAGAGCACTCAGCTAGTTGGACTGTCATTGGAACAGCTAGCACTTGTGGAACGCACAAACAGAAAGACCAAGCAAACATCAGGGATGAACAACCCAGTGGTTTTAAGAGCTGATGAAGCTGGAGTCTTGAGAGACCAAGAGGGTCATGTGTGCAATGAGGGACGGCAGCGACTTGATGAAGCTGGTAACGTCGTTGTCAGTGCTGCTGTTATTGAGATTGTCGCGCCAGCTGGGCGCGCCAACGTTGGGAATGCTGCATGTGATCGAGTTAGGACACTTGGCGAGCACAACAGACCTGATCAGTTCTATGCCAATCGATCTGCGATTCGCATCCCAACTTTTCAGAGGAACGACTTCGAGCTGAAGCCTGCGTACAATGCTCTCGTGAGTCAGAATCCTTTCCATGGTTTATCTCATGAACATCCCATGGATCATATCGAGAGGTTCGAGGATTTGGTCACTGGTATGAAGTACAATGGAGTGCCCAATGAGTTCCTTTTCTGCAAACTTTTCCCATACTCTCTTGGTGGGGATGCTGCTTATTGGCTGAAACAGTTAGTTCCTGATTCGCTAACTACATGGGATGAGACGAAGAATGTATTCCTGAGACGACCGCACCGCAAATAAAAAAAAACTTTTGCAATAAAATAATTAACAACAATAATATATTACAACACTAATATACAATTATTACTACACCGATACACACGGTCTACAACAACAACAACAACAACAACAACTGGTATCGATCGATACTCCCATAGCGTCGATCGATACCCCAACAGCGGAACAACTCCCGGGTCCTAGTCATCCCCTCTTCACCAGCCTCGATTCCACGATCCCGCCTTATCTTTACCTGCATCGACAAAAGTGATGCATCAACATTTGGCTAACCAAATGCTGAGTGAGATTGATCATCCCAACAACAGGCCACCAATTAGCACTTA
>PKML01043821.1:22590-36294 GCA_002933935.1 Eutrema yunnanense | reverse complement strand
AACATACTAACTTCTATGCTGACCTTTGGTCCCAACTCACCTTGAAACACGCTGGAACGAGCTTTAGAAGATCTCTCCCACTTCTCACCAACTCACGCCCCAAGCCAAGCTTCTCCTAAGCTCTCCTCCGAGCTTCTCACAAGCTCACAACCTCTTGATCTCGCAAGATCGCAGCTCCGCAAAGCTTCCGCTCTCTTTCTCTCTTCTTCTCTCCTCCTCTCTCTCTGCCTCTCGACCCTTCTTCCTTTTCTGCTTCATCCTTATCCCAAGGATAAGCTTTTATACTCGAAGAAGAAAGAGAAGAAGAAGAAGATAACCACTAGCGAACCCGGCCGGTATCGATCGATGCCTACCAGTATCGATCGATACTGCCCCCCTGGAATTAATTATTCTTCCTCCAATAATCAATTCCCGGAACACGGGCGCTACAATTCCTGTGCAATTTCTATGATGATGCGAGGTCTGAAAAGCTCAGGAACAAGATCTCTCAATTTTCTCAGGGTCCAACAGAGGAACTCAAGGCTGCTTGGATTCGCTTCAAATCTTATTAGAGAGATTGTCCGCACCATGGGTTCAATCAAGTTCAGCTGCTGGGCACATTCTACAGAGGGATTGATTGGAGGTACCAGATGGCTCTGGATACTGCGAGTAATGGAAATTTCAACACCAGGTATCCAGATGATGCTGTTGTGCTGATTGAGAACTTGGCATCTAGCAATAGCACCAAGAATGCTGATTTCGAGAGGAAGAAGCAGGCTTGAGGAATTGATGGATCGCAGATTGCTGTAGTTCAAGCCAAGCTGGATATTTTGATTGGGAAGTCAAAGAAGACTGTACACTTTGCTGATGGAATCGATAATATCGGTGGAGATGAAATGGAGGATTGTAACTACGTTGGTGGTTCTGGATTTCAGGGTCTGCAATTTGGGTACAACAACAACACTCGCAATTATGGGAACTCTTCGTACCAGCCAATCTTTCCAAAAACCATGGAAAGTAAGATGGAATCCATGATGGAACAAATTCTTCAGGGACATCATAAGTTGCAGGGGGATTTCAATGGGAAGTTTGACTCTCTATACATCGATCTGAATGGGAAAATCGAAGCCATCAGTCTTTCCCAGAAGAAGCTGGAAACTCAGGTCGCTTAGACAGCAGCAGCTGTAAAAAGGCAGGAAGGTTTTCTTCCAGGGAAAACTGGGAATCCAAGAGCACACGTCAATGCAATCACCATAGGAAGTGCTAAAGAAGCCACTGCAGTGGTTGAAAAGGGTTTTGATGCAGGAAATTTCGACGATGCTGTCGAAGATGACGACTGGGATTCTGAATTTGCCCAGGTATCGATCGATACAAGTCAGTATCGATCGATACCAGCCCAGACACCTGCACGAGTGGATGGAAAATCACATGTATCGATCGATACCTCTTCTGTATCGATCGATACCGAGACGCAAGTCGAAAAAAAGCCTGAAATTGTCAGGGAAAGGCTGTATATACCCAAGATACCTTATCATATGCCTCATATTATGACAAGGAAGGAATGGGAGGACGCCAGATGCAAAGCTTTGTCGGATAAATCAGTTGTGGAGCTTCCTTTTGACGATGATGTATCTGCCAGAGACGATTCAAGAACAAGAGTATCGATCGATACCCTATCTGGTGTCGATCGATACCCCTCGCAGAACGAGTTAAAAATTATGAAAACGCCTGAGTTGAGTGTCGAAAGAGTTCGCAAGCCCAAGAAGCTGAATCCTATTCCTCAACACCTCAGAGATCCTACCACTCCAAAGCAGCTGCGTGGCTTTGAGAAGAGGGTACGAAGGATACCCCACTCGTTCACTTTTGAAGAAGCTCTAGAGGGCTGGCCTCTGCTAAGTCACTTCAAAGATTGCAGAGAAACTAAGGAAGAGATCAAGGCACTCTTCATTAAGGCCAGAGGTACACCTCCACTGAGACAGTTGACTAAGAGGGATGACCCAAGGATCTTCTCAGTTCCATGCTCTATCTCTAGAGTTGAATTAAAAGAGTCTCTCGTTGACTCAGGAACCTGCGTCAATGTCATGTCCAGGGCAATTGCAGAGAGATTGGGAGCTGATATTCAACCTCCAAAGACATCTATCACGTTCGCGAACGATTCCACCTCTCTTCCATATGGGGCAATCGCTGATTTGATGATCACAATAGGAGGTTGCATGGTTCCTACTGATTTTCAGGTTGTAGAGATGAATGCAATATCTCGTACGCAGTTGATTCTCGGAAGACCGTTCATGACTACGATTGGTGCCATTAGGGACACACCCAGCAAGAACATCTCATTCTCATACATTGACAAGGAGGTGTACTACAAAGCAATCCCTATAGGAACTCCCACACGTATCTCTTGCATCGATGCTGTAATAGGAGCGACGTTGATATCAGATCCGTTGGAAGAACCTCCTGACGTACCAACTATCACACACGTTTCAGTTGAACCGCC
The DNA here is from genome assembly GCA_002933935.1 of Eutrema yunnanense. Classification (NCBI taxonomy): domain Eukaryota; kingdom Viridiplantae; phylum Streptophyta; class Magnoliopsida; order Brassicales; family Brassicaceae; genus Eutrema; species Eutrema yunnanense. The sequence continues at coordinate 33,818 of PKML01043821.1, read as the reverse complement.
CAGCGTCCCCAAGGAAGTTGTCAAGAAGGCTAGGGCAACAAAGAAGAAGGCCAAGAGCAAAAGAGTCGAGGATCCCCATGTCACATTGATTCCTCAGAAGTGTGATGGAGATTCGATCGAGTACAAGGTGAAGTGAAAAGGAGCTTCGAAGCCATTCTCTAAGGCTAGAGTTCTTCTTACTTCTGAGCTGAAAGAGAAAGGAAAAGAGTTTGTGGAGTGTATGGTGCGCAAAACTCTGAAGATAGCAATGTCAAGTTTTGGAGCCTGTTCTGATGCAAGCTCTCATTCTTATCCTGTCTGAAGGACGTTACAGTCAAGCTAATGACGTTAAACAAGCGCTTGGTGGGAGGCAACCCACTGGTGAGTCTGTTTTTGATTCGTTTTTCTTTTTATTTTCGTTCGTTTTGTGTTTGTGTCAGGATAAACAAGGAGCAAAACTCGAAATCGCCTTTGTGTCGATCGATACCCCCCTGGTGTCGATCGACACCAATCGCGAATGTACGGTTCATCAAGTCGATTTAAGCGTGGTATCGATCGATACTAGGCTGTGTGTCGATCGATACTCGATGTTCCAGCAAGGTAAGTTCTTGTTTTTCCCAATTTTATTCTGTTCTTTTGTTTTCTTTCACTAACTCTAGGCTAGATAACACTGGGGACAGTGTTGTCCAAGTCTGGGGGAGGTGTCTGCTGCCATTGTGTTTGTTTTTCTTAGAGTCAGTTGTTTTATCGAGTCAAAATCGTTTTATTGAGTCAAAACTTGTTGGAGATGATGATCATGTGCTTGAATTGTTGTTTTGATTTTGTTTTTGAGTGACCAGTGTTGCAGGATCAGCTCTAGATCGACTAATGAAAAATCCAAGGACTAACCAGTTGACTAGAAAACATCCATGTCTCCAGCAGAGTTTTTCTGAAGCCTGAGCCAGATTTTTGCACTTCATCAATGTGGTTAGTGTTTTTAGAGCTTAATTCATCATTCATATCTGATAAAGGAACCCATGTGTTTAAAGTAATAGTATCTCTCTCCCCTGTTATAAGTTGATAAATAAGAGCATAAAAGATTGAAATGATTTTCTTCTGAGTAGAGGGCTAGAAAAATTTCTAGTGATCCCATTATTCTACTTAAGAGGGAATGATCACACAAAGGTTGAAAGCGAGGTTATAAAAATTTCCCGTGATACTACTATTCACCTACATCCTTTGATACATTGAGAGGGAAGAACCGGGGATTCGGTGGCTAACACCATCAATAATCGCGTCTCATACCTTGATGTGTATATGCAGAGCTGAAAATAAACAAAAAAAGAGAACATAATGAGAAATAAGTCTGGGGGAGAGAAATTGATACAAAAGTGTGAAAAATGGTGGTTCCTTGTCATGATATTGTCTGGTAAAGAATCTAGAAGGTTCTTGAACATTGGCTGCAGCGATGGAACTGGTGATGAGGGCTTTATTTGAACAATGTTGTGAGATAATGTGTGTAGTCTGGGAAGCTGTGAATGTCTACGGAGAAGTACATGATGGTTAGATCAAAAAGCTGGTTAAGTGACATTTGGGTGCTTGGGAAAAGGGTAATTGCAACGTTTCAAGAACAGGTGAGTCTCTACGTTTTCAAACCTCTTTCTCTGGTTTAGTCTTCTATTTGCTTGAGGGCAAGCAAATGCTAAGTCTGGGAGAGTTGATATATCATGATTTTTACCCTATTTAAGCCATGATATAAGTCATTTTTATAGAGTCTTTATAGTATTTTGGAGTCTTTTAGAGTCTTTTACAGGTTATAGCACGTTTGGAGAATAATTGGAGATATTGGAGCTTTCTGGAGCATTTTGGAGCAAAGCTGAAGATCGTGTTGCTGAGTACCCGATTTCACGTCTAGCATCGATCGATACCCCCTGGTATCGATCGACACTCATCGCAGCAAGACACGACACTCGACTTTAATAAAGAGTTAAAGAATTGCATAATTGCCCCAGAAGACTTTGATATTTACAAGAAGACCCCAATTCGTGTTTAGGTTATTTATAGGGATTTTACAGCCACTTTGTAGGCTATGCTTTATTTTGTATGTTTTATTTTACTTTGATTTGAGAGAGAACTTTGTGAAGAAGACAAGTCTGAAACTCCCTTCGTCCGAGATCAGATTTCAAACCCTCTTATTACTCTTTCTGATTTATTTGATGATTTATTCAGTTATGTTGATTGTTTCATTCTCCATGTCTGAGTAGATCCACTTTAGGTTCAGGGTTCTCATAAGGGTTTTCTCTGAATGCTAGGTTGATTAGTTTATTAGGATTCACCATCAGAATTAGTTCTTCGCTTAGGTTGTTCACAAAGCTAATTCTAGGTTGACGAATCTGGAACTTAGATCTTAGGATAATTGATTATGCACAACAGTGCGATTAATTACCTGATAGAACCTTAGGTGAGCAAATTGATTATTCGCAAAGAGATTTGGTTTAATTGATTTGTGAACATATCAAACCTGATATTAAAGCTGATTTAGACTTTAGGATTCGCAAAGAGATTTGGAATTCCTAGGATTTATATTTAGATAATTCTCGCAACGACAGTTGGTTAATTATACCTTAGTGATTTGAGTTCAAGAACTGTGCTAAATCTGAATCCTGCTAGTTAGTTTATCTGCATTCATTGATTTCCTGAGAAATACCCTGAGCCTATCTTTCTCCAATTGATTTTACAATCCTTTACTGTTCACTGCTTTCAATTACATCTGTTTGCTTAGCTTGATTTGACACTATATAATCTATTGTGTGATCTCCGTGAGTCTTTGTGGTTCGACCCCTAGCTATACTATAACTACTGCTTTAGTATCTTAATAGGATATTAATTTGAGCATATCACTTTATCCTTTATATGATTTGTGTTATGGTTTTTAAGCTTCATTGCCGTTACTTGCTTAAGTCGTTTATGCCGAGTTGATACTTGGGTGTTTTTATATAAGGCTAATACTTAGGACCAGTGTGCTAAGAAGCGAGTAGACTGGGTTTAGATTTAACTTTGGTTTTAGGGGTGCGACGTTGAGTCGGCTTACGTCCCCGTATCGATAGTGAAGTAGTTGTGGTCGAGGTATATCCTTCCCTTCCTCTGTTCCGGATATACCCGACTTAAATTTATATAGCGCGCTTTCAACCCATGGTGGGTTGTAGTGGAACCGTGGTCGAGATAATATGTTGGTTATGATCCGAATCAGGATGCGGGAGATCGGTGTTGTGGCCAGCAACCACCGATATGCGAGCACAAGAGTGATAATAAATGTAAATGAAAATAAGAAAAATGATACGGATAATAGGGTAAAGACTAAAATGATGCGGACAATATAGTAAAGACTAAAATGATACTGACAGTAGAGTAAAGACTAAAATGATGCGGACAGTAGAGTAAAGACTAAAATGATGTGAGGTGCGTGCATAACGTATGGGCACGTACACACTCCCCCCCCCCTTTTTTTTGGTGGGCGCCAACTGCACCTTTATGAGGATCAGTTGCCTACGTACCCTTCGTAAGGGATCAAGCCATCCCGTAATTCGAAGCCGGGGCATTTCCCTAGGTGAATGATAGGGTTCTTCTCACCCGTGGTTTCCCATGCCTTCTGTTACTGTTGTTTGGTTCCGACGGGCTTTGTTCCTCGGAGTGCAGTTGAGTTGCGGGGTAACTAACGTTTCCGTCGATGCGAGTGAAGGATATTTGCTGATGTGTCCAATCCATAATTGCTCCGGTCGTTGACAGGAAAAGCCAATCGAGGATCACTGGGGCTGAGTGGATTTTGTTTGCTTCGAAGATATAGAAATCGACCAGGGCTATGGTGTCTCCGATCCGTACTAGGACATCGAATGCTATCCCCCTAGGTGTGGAATGCGATTGGTTGGTCATACTTATCCTTGTACGAGTCGGTTGGATACCTTCGATGTCGAGGTGTTCTGTTGTGGATATGGACATGATACTGAGGCAGGCTCCCGAGTCGCATAAGACTTTGGGAAAGTCAACACCTTGGATGTTGCATGATATTAGGAATTGTTCTTGCGCTGGAGCTTTACGGAGGACGTTGAATGGCCTTCCGTGCCTCGCGTAATTGAACAAGGCTTCCATTTCGGGTTTAGTCATTGAATCGTCTTGAAGTAAAATTTCCAGAACTCGATTCGCCAATGCTTCGAAAAACATGGTTGTTTCCGGTAGGTTACGAACTGCTCGGAAGAAGGCTTCGAGTCTTTCTTCCTCCTTTTGCTTCGTTTCTAGGAGCTGAGGTGCAGACAATTTGGTGGTCTCATGATCATGGATGGTTTTGAAGATGATCGACCGTCACTCCAACATCACATTCGTAGCTACGCACCAGAATACCCACAAGGTGACGAAGCCCTTTGACCTTGACGAAGCCCTTTGACCTTAACTTGACCAAGGGCGAGCATGTACTTCCACAAATAATAGAGGATAACTTCAGGGATCGGAAACCAGAGGAAGTATAACTTAAAAAGGCCTCCTAAACGGTAAAGAAACCCGGTGGAGGATCGTTGGCCCGATCGGTTGGCTCGGAAACCATAAATTCAATGCCCTCGGAAATGCCGAATAGAATATGCAGCTCCTCCAAACATCTCTCGTCAGAAAGCATATTGCCGGGTGGGCAGGCACGTTTCTTTTTACTTTTTCTCCCTGGCTTCTGCCTAGGATGATTTGGATGATACATCGCCATAATACGATCCGCCTCAGCTCTCGCCGCGTACAGATCCCAAAGAAAATCCTCTTCAACCTTCACATCTCCAGGAAAACTCGTCTCAATTGGAACAATCGCACCGGGACTCGTTTTCACCTCAAGCGAAATCGCAACCTCTAGATAAGCACAAGTAGCGAGGTACGGGGAGAACGCTCGCTCCGCGCACCAAATAGGTTATTCACCTCGGTTCGGGATCCAAGACCACGGTTCGATATGGTATGATCACTTGAACCAACCGAGCCGTTCGACTAGCTACCACCAGACATATCGCCGCGGGAAAAATAAATAAAGGATATGAGAGAGGAATTACCTGAAGGCTGGAAGTTTGAGACCAGAGGAAGAACGAATCGAAATATCTCACCACTTATAGGGAATACAGCGCGTAACTGCGCGTGATCTTGGAAACGGAAAAGGACAGATGTACCTGTCAAAAGCATTTAAGGCTAGAAAAACATAAAGGCATATAGAAAACGTGACTTCTCGAAGAACTCTTAGGATATTCCGAGTTGTGCTAGAATGAAAGATCCGCTTCCCAGTGTGGCATGGTATACGAATGCTTTGGCAAAGGGGAAAATCATCCTATGTCGCCTCGGTATGCAACCAAAGCATTCAAGACCAATTGGCATTAACCTCGGTCCCAACGGTTTTCACCTCGCCATAACCCATTCCGAATTTTACGAGCTGGGGGGGGGGGCAAACTATTGTGGTCATTTTCCACCCATTCGAGCTTAATGCGAGCTTAATTTGACGAGTTGGGGGGCATAACAAGTTACTCAATGAGGATGTTACCCGCAGTAACTCCAATACTCGTAAAACAATAAGCGGTCAAACACACTAAACCAGGAAACAGATCATACATCACCCAACTTATTACTAGCAATCATTCCATTCATACCTAACATTTCTACAACACAATCTCTTACTCATCCATTATCTCATAATTAAACGTTTTACATATTTTACTTAACTTTTTACATTCTTTACTTAATGACTTACGGCGGAGCCAACCCCTTTCTCATGTTTTGGGTATGTCCTCTCCGTCACTGGCCCTCTAAGGCTTAATGGAGCTACAACGGGCTTACATACGCGAACGTCTGTAGTCCAAACAAACAAAGTTCTGCAACAGGCTTATGTACGCGGTCGTCCGCAAAACTATCATATACTAACAATCTCAAACAATCCTCCTTAATCTTCTACATTCTTTCTTTACCTAGCACCATACAACTTTGTCAAACCATTTCCACACATCAACCAATCATTAGCAACAATCACAAAGCCACCAAACAACATTAGACATTCCATTCCTAGACCTAGCATGTAAGAACACATATTGCTAACTAGTACCAGAGTAGCATAGATCCCACCCTCACGTTAGCCTTTTTGGGTGGATTGGCACGAAAAAATGAATATGGAAGAATGTGCTACTGTGAATCTGCGTTTATGAAATAATGTTTAACATTCCATTATTAAACTTCTTATAATTGGACCTCCAAAATTAGAGTTTCTGATCCTAGAGTTTCTGATTTGGAAAGTAACTTGCACACCACGACAGTAACTAATATATAAGAGACATGGGCCAATCCACTCATTGCCAATTGGTTTAGAGTTGGAAGCCCATNTGCGGGTTTGATTAAAAAAATTGTTTGTTTGTTTGTTTAAACTATTTGGATATGCATCTCACGGGGAGTCCATTCCAATGATGATTACACGGTAATTTTGTAGAACACTCTTGTATAAGATCGAGTTGTTAGGATTATTCATTTTACAGAGAAATGTTTACTTAAATAATCAAAAAAAAAAAGAAAAAAAAATCAAACACTCTTTCAAACACATAGTTTCCTGTTTTGGCATTTGCCATAGTAGTGGTACAATACAATGTGACTGCTTTACAAAATTCTTCTGAGCTAGCAGACTAGTGAAGCTACTAATACTGGAGTCGGCATTCCTTCAATAAACTGGCTTGCTGATGGTTCATATCTCTATGCTCTTATACCTTCTGCGTTTAACCTATTTTTCTCTTATTGTTTCTGCATTCCAGAGTGCTTCCAATAAGGTTTTGGCTCATGATAAGTTTGCTTCAATAGTTGCGGTATGTTTGTTTAATTTCTTTCCAGTTTCTTAAAGTTATTCCCTTATGCTTGATTCTAGCAGACACTATGCATTAGGGTGGGCACGGATCAGATATCCAGAATTTTTAAGGTATCCGGATCCGCCGGATCCGTAATTTTGCTATCCGGATCCAGATCCAAAAATCTCGGATACCCGAAACTTGAATATCCGTGTAAAAAACAGGATATCCGGCAGATATCCAGATCCGACTACGGGATAAATTTTTTAAATCATAATTATCACATTTTCACAAAAATAAAGAGACGAAATGGTGAGGTGATGCATCCGCCCCATAGGTGCTAACCTAGGGCAAGGAAAGTTCCAATTCCAGTTTGCCAATGAAGATGACCTCCAGATGGTTCTCGCAAACAGGCCCTATCACTTTGCCAAGTGGATGCTAATTATTCAAAGATGGGAGCCAACAATCTCTAGAGACTTTCCATCACAAATCCCCTTCTGGATAGATATTTAGAGCCTCCCTGTTCACCTATGGACTCATGAAACCATCCGAAGTTTGGGTGAAGCCCTTGGTTTCTGCGAGAAGATCGAAATTACCTCACTCACAGCAAGAATAAGAGTTCATGTCAATGGTCTGAAACCTCTTATAACTACCTCTATTGTGGAATACCCTAATGGAGATGAAGTCATAGCAGATCTAGTCTATGAAAAACTTGAGAGACACTGCTCCCTCTGCATGATGCTAGACCACGAGGACAAAGAATGCTCGTTTTTCCAACCCCAAGATGTAAAGATCATACCTTCGGGACTAAGGAAGACATCGGATGCAATATCCCATAAACACTACGAAGACTCTCGCAGAGGCGATACACCTAACAACCGGAGAAGAGAGGATGAGCTCAGAGACCCGGTAACTCAGCGAGATACTCAGAGGAACCATTCTCACCACTATGATGTTAGGCAAAGGAATCATCGCTCCCTTGATGATAGAATCCATGGCGAATCATCAAGGTCCATCAGAGGGGAGGATACCAGCCACAACTTCAGAAGAACTTCACCTCACTCCAAACTGCTAGGAATCCACTTTGAAGGTGATAGAAGAAACTCCAGCTCTTCTTTGAGACCTGGCAAAGCAGAAAGAGCAAGATTCAAGGAAAACTCAAACCACATCCCTTCCCGCTGGGAAAGAGTGGAATCATCCAGATCTAGTAGGTCCAGGGTGGATTTACACGACAACCCTGTAACCCCCCCACCTACTATTCCCCAAGAAGCTGTTAACGAAGCGATAGGAGAATTGAGGGAAGTGATGATCCAATATACTAGCTGCATTGACCCGACTGAAAGCGCTGCCAGAAAGGAGAGGTATCGGCAGGCAGAAGAGTCAGGTCAACTTGAAGAGACAGCAGTAAGAATGGTGCAATCTTCACTGGCCTTAAATATACAAATTGAGGAGAACCCCCCTCTATCTCAGGAGCGTATCCCTGTGGCCCTGAGACTGGGTCCAGTAAATCCAGTGAGTGGCATATCTCCTGGTGTGGTTAGCATGGCTGTTCAAGAGATCTTATCGTCGTGTGACAACTTCATAGACTCGAAAATGCAACACAAAGGAAAAACCATCTTCGTTACCCTGGTGTATGGTAATACTGATAAAGCTAAGAGAAAAGAAACTTGGGACCATCTTATCCAGCTTGCAACAGCGAGAGAGGCTGCTTGGTTCCTCTCCGGGGACTTTAACGACATCACGGATAACACAGAAAAGGAGGGGGGACCTGCACGTGCAAAAGGTTTTTTCATTGACTTCAAATCCTTTTTATCGGAGGGAGATTTGTATGATCTCCAATTCTCTGGAGATAGCTTCTCCTGGAGAGGAATCCGGCAAGATTATCTTGTCCGATGCCGCCTGGATAGAGCACTAGCAAATAGTGACTGGGCTAAGATGTTCCCGGCAGCAAGGAGTGAGTATCTCAGCTTCGAGGGATCAGATCACCGGCCAATAATCTCCCACTTTGATCTCTCAATGAAGGAGAAGAAGGGACTGTTTCGCTATGATCGAAGACTTCGAAATAATGAGGAGGTAAAAGGGATCATCAAAGAAGCTTGGGCTCGCGATCCAGTTTGCCCAATTGCACAGCGTATTACCAAATGTAGATTGGCCCTTATTGAATGGAATAAAGCCCACCACACGAACAGTCAATTGAAAATTAGCGAAGGCAAGCTGAAGCTGGAAGAAGTTATGGTAAATCCTGTACACGATGGGGTTCTGATTACGAAGCTGAATGAAGAACTCAAACTAGCTTACCAAGCAGAAGAAGAGTTCTGGAAACAACGGAGTTGAAATTTGTGGCTGAGTCTGGGAGATCGGAATACAAGCTATTTTCACGCTATCGCGAAAGGACGGAAGGCCATTAACAGCATCTCAGTCATAGAAGACAGCCTTGGAGTTCCAAAATTTGAAGAGAACCAGATTGTCGAGGTTGTGGTTTCTTATTTCCAAAAATTGTTTACGTCACAAGAGAATCCCAGGATCCAAATTGTGGAGGAGGCAATCAAACCAAAGATCTCAGTCGAAACCAACCTCCGATTGATATCAGACCCATCGGCGGAGGAAATCCGCGAAGCTGTCTTCTCTATTCATGCTGATAAGGCGCCAGGTCCATATGGGTTTTCTGCAAGTTTTTTCCACTCCAACTGGAACACGGTGGGTCCAGAGATTGTTTCTGAAATCCAAGAGTTCTTCTCTAATGGTGTTCTCCCCCAAGCTAGCAATGAAACGTTTATCAGATTGATCCCCAAGGGGCAGGGACCAAGGAAAGTGGCGGACTACAGACCGATCGCCCTCTGCAACGTGTACTTTAAAATTATCTCCAAACTCTTGACAAGACGATTGCAACCAATCCTTGGTGACTTGGTCTCGGAAAACCAGTCAGCGTTTGTTCCCGGAAGAGCAATTGCAGACAACGTGCTCATCACACACGAAGTGCTACACTATCTCAAAACCTCAACTGCGGAAAAGTTCTGCTCCATGGCTGTCAAGACAGATATGAGCAAGGCCTACGATCGGCTCGAATGGGAATTTATCAGGCTGGTACTCACTCGTTTTGGCTTCCATCAACGTTGGATCGACTGGATAATGCAATGCGTAAGTACGGTCTCATATTCCTTTCTGATTATTGAGGGACCGAAAGGTTTTGTGAAACCAACAAGAGGTATTAGGCAGGGAGATCCCCTGTCTCCGTACATTTTTATCCTGTGCAGCGAAGTATTGTCGGGCCTATGCTCTAATGCACAAGATACTGGTTCACTTTGTGGATTGAGAGTTGCGAAAGGAAGCCCGAGAATCAACCACCTTCTCTTCGCAGATGACACAATGTTTTTCTGCAACACTAGTGGTGAAAACACTGCAACCCTAATCAGCATCCTCAAGAGGTATGAAGAAGCCTCTGGTCAGTCAATAAATTTGGATAAGTCTTCCATTAGCTTTTCAAGGAAAACACCACCTGAGATCAGAGAAAGAGTCAAAGGTGAGCTAAAAATATCTAAAGCAGGTGGAGTGGGGAAGTACTTAGGCCTGCCAGAGCACTTTGGTAGAAGAAAGAAAGATCTCTTTACTGGAATTGTGGACAGGATCCGATAAAAAGCCATCAGTTCGTCTTCAAGGTTTCTATCAGGGACCGGGAAACTGATATTGCTGAAGAGTGTATTAGCTTCAATGCCCTCGTATGCTATGACCTGCTTTAAGCTGTCTTGCTCACTTTGCAAGAGGATTCAATCCGCCTTAACTCGATTCTGGTGGGATTCAAAGCTGGACAAGAGAAAGATGTGTTGGGTATCTTGGGAAAAGCTTACACAGCACAAAAGCAATGGACGATTAGGTGATAGTAGGATTTTTGTTAAGCTCATATCAATTACTCTAAATACTAGGTAGTATAAGAGGTATCGAACCAAAGAGGTTAAGATTGAAGCACTAAGAATACATGAATCCCAAATTGATAGTAGGATTTTTGTTAAGCTCATATCAATTACTCTAAATACTAGGTAGTATAAGAGGTATCGAACCAAAGAGGTTAAGATTGAAGCACTAAGAATACATGAATCTTCCTAAGCTAGAGCAAATGTTTTTGTGTTTTATATTTTTAGATTAAGAATGTAAAATGCAAGAAAGAAAACAAAGATAGAAATGTGGATCATGAACTAAGCTATCAATGAGATGGATAACGATCAAACAATGAATCATTTGGAAGCATTAAACACTATCCTAGAACATGGAATTCACAATTATGACTAATCCACCGTCGTGGCACTAATCACTTTGTTAATCACCAAATCAAGAACAAACCATCGTTTGTGATAAGATGATTAACAAGCATTAATCTCCAATCCCACTTAGTTCACTAATCACCCTAGACATCAACTCTCATTGGCTAGGCATGAAAAGCTC
>PKML01043820.1:4742-16963 GCA_002933935.1 Eutrema yunnanense | reverse complement strand
TCTTCTTGTAAATATCAAAGTCTTCTGGGCACTTTTACAATTCTTCAAAACTTCATAAAAAGTCGCGGCCCATGATTTCTCGATGAGTGTCGATCGATACCAGGGGGTATCTATCGATGCTCGTTTCTCAGATCGGGCACTTAGTCATCAGACTTCAATTTCCCTCCAGAATGCTCCATAGAACTCCAATATCTCCAATAATACTCCAAATGTGCTAAGACCTGTAAAAGACTCTAAAAGACTCTAAAAGACTCCAAAATACTATAAAGACTCTATAAAAAGGACTTATATCATGGCTTAAACAGGGTAAAAACTATGATATATCAACACTTTGTGTATTTATGCAAATTTTAGACATTTCTAAACCTAAGTTTTCTTCTTGTAAGAGTGGGGGCTCGACCCTAACTCTCTCTGTTGAGGGATTTGGATTGTTCTTCACATCTATGTCATTCTAGAGAAGATTTCTTCAACTCTATCTTTTATTTATGCAATTTCCTTATTTTTATGTCTTTTTCTCTTTTGTTCTTCATGTTTATACCATAGGCCCCTTTTTGTTGGATCTTAGATTTAGCTTGATTTAGATGGTTTGATGATTGATTGTTGATTCTTAGGGCTAGATAAACATTTGTTCTCATGTTAGGAAGGATCTTAATGCTATGATTGAATTGAAAACTCATTTTCTAGAACTTATACATTTCATGCACACAAGGTGTTCGATGAAATGTCTAGAAAACTTCTAAGCATGCTTTTCATTCTAAGTGATTGGTGGATGCTGACTTTAGGATGAATTGTTGACTAAAATGGACTTGTGGTAAACTATGAATTATCTAAGTGATCGGTGGATACTGACTTTAGATGATTCATACAATGATTAGTGTCATGGAAGTGAACTAATCTACTTGAAAGTGTTCCATGTCATAAGAATAAATGGGCATTGAATGTTTAGGCATCGTTAGTCCATTGTCTTGATGGTTAGATGATGATGATTTAGGTTGATTCTTGTTAGGTCCTTCACTTAGGTTGACCTTAAAGCTAGTTTTGGATTGAGAGATCAAAGCTAGAGCTTAAGCATTTCACGCCCGATAGGTGTTCGATGAAATGCTTGAACCAAACTTTTGTGAGCTTTTCATGCCTAGCCAATGAGAGTTGATGTCTAGGGTGATTAGTGAACTAAGTGGGATTAGAGATTAAAGCTTGTTAATCATCTTATCACAAACGAGAGTTTGATCTTGATTTGGTGATTAACAAAGTGATTAGTGCCACGAGAGTGGATTAGTCATAATTGTGAATCCCATGTTCTAGGATAGTGTTTAATTCAATCTTTATCATCATTGTTTTTTCATTAATCATCTTTTTGATAGTTAATTCATTTTCCAACACTTCTATATTTTGTTTTCTTTCTTTCATTTGTTTCTTTTCCATAAACATAAACCCAAAAGATTTGCTCTAGATTAGGAAGTTTCATGTATTCTTGGTGTTTCAATCTTAACCTCTGTGGTTCGATATCTCAAATACTACAATGACATGAGTGGGATTTGAGTAATTGATTAGTAAAAATCCTACTATCAATTTGGCGCCGTTGCCGGGGAGGTTTAGCATTGATCATTAGGATTTTGATTCTTCTTGAGACTAGAGCTTTTATTTTCTTTTGTTGCAAATCTTTTCACTTTTCTTGTGATTTTCATGAAGGGAGTGACAATGAGGAAGCAACCGTCAAGCTAGTGACGTTAAACGCGCCCTTGGGGACCTCCACAGGCCTATCCATTGTCGAACTTAAGACACAAAACAAGCAATCAATAAGGGTCTCTTGGGTCCAAGGTCGTGGTATGTGATGAAAGGAGGGCTTGAGCCACAACGTATCACACTTCTGTCCTCCTCGATTCAATTCCAAGGTATGATTCTCACTCCACTTCATTGTATATACATTCTTGCATTATGTTTGCGCTCTCTTTGATTTTTGTTGCACCGAGACGGTGCAATTCAAGTTTGGGGGAGGGGTTTGTGTTATTTGACCTTGTGTTTTGTTTTCTTATTTTTCTCTTTGCATACTTGAGTCTCATGCATATCATGCATCCACAAAAATTTGAAAATTTTGAACATAAAAAGAAGCATCTAGTTGCATCTCATGTTAAGATTGAGTCTATAATTGCATATAGGTTACATTTGCATTTGCATTTGCATTGAGAGCAATGATGTGATTTCCATGTGTAATATCATTCTAAGAGCTTGGCTCATTGCCATCGTTGTTAGTTGTTTGATGCTTTTGATTGAGTTTGAAATCAAGGATGAACCATATTTTGATCTCATGTCTTGGCTAAAGCAAGTTTTGATTTGATTCCAATCCTATCTAAGTGAGAACCTTAATTTTGACACTTAATTAACGTGTTTGTGCATTGCATAGTGAATTCATGGATACCACATACATATTTGGGTTATCTTATTCACTTTACCACCCTCTTGTTAGCCCAAATAGCCGATTCCCATCATTGGAACGGTTTACCACACCTCTAACCTACCCTCCTTTCAAGCCAAATCTTTAGTGAGCGTATGTAAGGCCTAATTTTCGAGTAAGTGATATATCATGGTTTTTACCCTTTTTAGGCCATGATATAAGTCCGTTTTATCGAGTCTTTATTCTATTATAGAGTCTTTTAGAGTCTTTTACAGGTCTTAGCACGTTTGGAGCATAATTGGAGATATTGGAGCTTTCTGGAGCATTTTGGAGCAAAGCTGAAGATCGTGTTGCTGAGTACCCGATTTCACGTCAAGCATCGATCGATACCCCATGGTATCGATCGATACTCATCGAGGCAGACACGACCCGCGACTTTAATGAAGAGTTGAAGAATTGCAACTTGGTCCAGAAGACTTTGATATTTACAAAAAGACCCCAATTCGTGTTTAGGTTATTTATAGGGATTTTACAGCCATTTTGTAGGCTATGCTTTATTTTTACATTGGTTTTGTGAGAAAAAAAAATCTGAAACTCCCTTCGTCCGAGATTAGATTTGGAACCCTCTTGTTACTCTTTATGATTTATTTGATGATTTATTCAGTTATGTTGATTGTTTCATTCTCCATGTCTTAGTAGATCCACTTTAGGTTCAGGGTTCTCATAAGGGTTTTCTCTGAATGCTAGGTTGATTAGTTTATTAGGATTCACCATCTGAATTAGTTCTTCGCTTAGGTTGTGTTCAAGGCTAATTCTAGGTTGACGAATCTGGAACTTAGATCTTAGGATAATTGATTAGGCACGACAGTGCGATTATTTACCTGATAGAACCTTAGGTGAGCAAATTGATTATTCGCAAAGAGATTTGGTTTAATTGATATGTGAACATATCAAACCTGAACTTTAAAGCTGATTTAGACTTTAGGATTCGCAAAGAGATTTGGAATTCCTAGGATTTAGATTTAGATAATTCTCGCAACGACAGTTGGTTAATTATACCTTAGTGATTTGAGTTCAAGAACAGTGCGTAATCTGAATCATGCTAGTTAGTTTATCTGCATTCATTGATTTCCTGAGAAATACTCTGAGCCTATATTTCTCCAATTGAATTACAACTCTTTTAATTTATGCACTGCTTTCAATTACATCTTTTGGCTTGGCTTAATTCGATACTATATAATCTATTGTGTGATTTCTCTGAGTCCTTTTGTTCGACCCCTACACTTACTACAACTACTGCTTTAGTACTTTTAGGGTATTAATTTGAGCATATCAAATTTGGCGCCGTTGCCGGGGACCCAATTTCGCCTTTAGATTTTAGCTGTCGAGTTTCGACTAAGCCCGTCGGTATCGATCGATACCCTGTACTATCGGTCGATACTCGTCGTCTTCTTTTGGTTGATATCGATCGACACCACTCTGTATCGGTCGATACTCTAAGTATTTTTTTTGGTTACTTACGTGCCTTGTCTAGTGTTTTGTTTTCAGGTGTATGCCCGTTCGTGAGACCAGAAGGAACAAGAGCACTCAGCTAGTTGAACTGTCTTTGGAGCAGCTAGCACTTTTGGAACAGACAAACAGAAAGACAAAGCAAACATCAAGGATGAACAACCTAGTGGTTTTAAGAGTTGATGAAGCTGGAGTCTTGAGAGACCAAGAGAATCAAGTGTGCAATGAGAGAGGGCAGCGACTTGATGAAGCTGGAAACGTCATTGTCCCTCCTGCTGCTGTTGTTGAGATTGTCGCGCCAGCTGCGCAAGCCAACGTTGGGAATGCTGGGATTGATCGAGGTAGAACACTTGCTGAGCACAACAGACCTGATCAGTTCTATGCCAATCGATCAGCGATTCGCATCCCAACTTTTCAGAGGAACAACTTTGAGCTGAAGCCTGCGTACTATGCTCTCGTGAGTCAGAGTCTTTTCCATGGTTTATCTCATGAACATCCCATGGATCATATCGAGAGGTTCGAGGATTTGGTCACTGGTATGAAGTACAATGGAGTGCCCAATGAGTACCTCTTCTGCAAACTTTTCCCATACTCTCTTATTGGGGATGCTGCTTATTGGCTGTAGCAGTTGGCTCCTGGTTCGCTAACTACATGGGATGAGACGAAGAATGTATTCTTGTGCAATTTCTATGATGATGCCAGATCCGAAGAGCTCAGGAACAAAATTTCACAGTTTTCTCAAGGTCCAATCGAGGCACTCAAGGCTGCTTGGATTCGTTTCAAGTCATATCAGAGAGATTGTCCGCACCATGGGGTCAATCAGGTTCAGCTGCTGGGTACTTTCTACAGAAGAATTGATTGGAGGTACCAGATGGCTCTGGATACTGCCAGTAATGGGAACTTCAACACCAGGTATCCAGATGATGCGGTTGTGCTAATTGAGAACTTGGCGTCTAGTAATAGCACCAAGAATGCTGATTTCGAGAGGAAGAAGCAAGCTGGAGTAATTGATGGATCTCCGATTGTTGAAGTTCAAGCAAAGCTGGATATTTTGATTGGGAAGTCGAAGAAGGCTGTATACTTTGCTGATGGAGTCGATGATATCGGTGGAGCTGAAGTGGAGGATTGTAACTACGTTGGTGGTTCTGGATTTCAGGGTCAACAATTTGTGTACAACAACAACCGAAACTTCAACAACAACAATCGAAATTATGGGAACTCTTCGTACGAACCCATTTCTCCAAAGTCCACAGAGAATAAGATGGAATCCATGCTTGAACAGATTCTTCAGGGACAGCAAAAACTGCAAGTGGATTTCAATGGGAAGATTGACCATCTGTATACCGATCTGAATGGGAAGATTGACCATCTGAATGGGAAAATCGAGGCTCTCAATACCAATCACAGGATGCTGGAAACGCAAGTAGCTCAGATTGCAGCAAATGCCAAGGGAAAGTCGGTTCATTCACACAATGCACACATCAATGCAATCAGCTCAAGTGCAGAAAATTTCGATGAGGATTCTGAAATCGCCCAGGTATCGATCGATACCAGTCCATACACTTGCACGAGAGGATCCAAAATCACAAGTATCAATCGATACTCCTACAGTGTCGGTCGATGCTGAGACGCAGGTTGAGAAGAAGCCTGAGATTTTCAAGGAGAAGGTGTATATACCCAAGATACCTTATCATATGCCTCATATTATGACAAGGAAGGAATGGGAGGATGCTAGATGCAAGGCTTTGCTGGATAAGCAGAATGTGGAGCTTCCTTCTGATGATGATGTATCTGTCAGGGACGATTCAACTGCAACAGTGTCGATCGATACCCTGTCTGGTGTCGATCGATACCCCTCGCAGATCGAGCCAGAAACTATGAAAACGCCTGAGTTGATTGAAGAAAGAGTTCGCAAGCTGATATATCATGGTTTTTACCCTGTTTAAGCCATGATATAAGTCCTTTTTATAGAGTCTTTCTAGTGTTTTGTAGTCTTTTAGAGTCTTTTACAGGTCTTAGCACGTTTGGAGAATTATTGGAGATATTGAAGATTATGGGAGCACTTTGGAGAAGAAGCTGAAGTCCTGTTGCTGAGTATCTGATTTCACGGCAAGCATCGATCGATACCCCCTGGTATCGATCGATACCCAGCGTAGCAAACACAACCCGCGAGTTTTGTCAAGACTTGAAGGATTACAAAAGTGCCAGAAGTCTTTGATATTTACAAGAAGACCCCAAGTCGTGATTTAGGTTATAAATAGGAGTTTTAAGTCACTTGTTTAGGCTATGCTTTATTTTGCTTGAGTTTAAGAGATATTTTGGTGAGAGATACAAGTCTAATTTCCCTTCGTCCGAGATCAGATCTCAAAACCTTGTTTATCTTTCTAATTTTATATAGAGTATTTATTCAAACATGTTTATTAATTTAATCTCCATGTCTGAGTAGATCTCTTGTTAGGTTTGGGGATTCTCATTAGGGATTTCATTGAATGTTAGGTTGATTAGTTATTTGGGGTTCATTATCTGAATTAGTTCTTCACCTTAGGTTGTTCTCATAACTAATTCTAGATTGATCACCTAGAACTTAGATCCTAGGATAATTGATAAGGCACGACAGTGCAATTAATTACCTGATAGAACTAGGGTGAGCAAATTGATTATTCGCAAAGAAATTTGGTTTAATTGATTTGTGAACATATCAAACTTGAAATTAAGGCTGGTTTATTCTTGGGGATTTGCAAAGAAATTTGGGATTCTGAAGTTTAGATTTAGATAGTTTTCGCAACGACAGTTGGTTAACTATGCATTAGTGATTTGAGTTGTAGAACCGTGCTTAACCTGAACCCTGATTAGTTAGTTTATTTGCATTCATTGATTTCCTGAGAAATATCCCTGAACCTATCTTTTCCCAATTGAATTACAATCTAGTTTACTGCTTCCTGTTTTCTGCTTAACCTGAATTGCTTAGCTTAGCTTGATTCTATAATTTATTGAGTGATTTCTGTGGATCCTTGTGTTCGACCCCTAACTAGACTACAACAACTGCTTTAGTACTGATAGGGTATTAAATTGAGCATGTCGCCGTTGCCGGGGATTCAATTTCACCATTAGATTGTAGCTGTCGAGTTTCGACTTAGCTCGCTAGTATCGATCGATACTACCTAGTATCGGTCGATACCGAGGCGATTTTTCTTGTTGATATCGATCGATACCATCAGTATCGGTCGATACCATCAGTATCGGTCGATACTCATCGTGACTTTGGTTACTAACGTTCTTGATCTTAGTGTTTCAGGTGCATGCCAGTTCGTGAAACCAGAAGAAACAAGAGCACTCGGCTGGTCAATCTTTCGTTAGAGGAACTAGCACGTTTAGAACGCACAAACAGAAGGACAAAGCAGACATCAAGGATGAACAACCCTGTGGTTTTAAGATTTGATGAAGCTGGAATTCTGAGAGACCAACAGGGTCATGTGTGCAGTGAAGGAGGGCAGCGACTTGATGAGGCTGGAAATATCATTGTCCCTGCTCCTGTCGCTGAGATTGTCGCGCCAGCTGGGCGCGCCAACGCTGGGAATGCTGCAGGTGATCGAGCTAGAACACTTGGCGAGCATAACAGGCCTGATCAGTTCTTTGCCAATCGAGCTGCGATTCGCATATCGACTTTTCAGAGGAATGACTTCGAGCTGAAGCCAGCATACTACACTCTCGTAAGTCTGAATCCATTCCATGGTCTACCTCATGAGCACCCCATGGATCACATCGAAAGGTTCGAGGACTTGGTCACTAGCATGAAGTACAATGGAGTGCCCAACGAGTTCATGTTCTTCAAACTCTTCCCGTACTCTCTTGGTGGTGATGCTGCTTATTGGCTGAAGCAGCTAGCTCCTGATTCACTTACTACATGGGATGAGACAAAGAACGCGTTCCTGGTTAATTTCTATGATGATGGGAGATCCGAGGAGCTCAGGAACAAGATCTCTCAGTTCGCTCAGGGTCCGACAGAAGCATACAAGGCTTCATGGGTTCGCTTCAAGTCTTATTAGAGAGACTGTCCGCATCATGGGTTCACTCAGGTGCAACTGCTGGGCACGTTCTACAGAGGAGTTGACTGGAGATATCAGATGGCAATGGACTCTGCAAGCAATGGGAACTTCTTCACCAGGTATCCAGATGATGCGGTTGTGCTTATAGAGAACTTGGCGTCTAGTAATAGCACCAAGAATGCTGATTTCGAAAGGAAGAAGCAAGCTGGAGGAACAGAGGGATCGCAGATTGCTGACATGCAGGCCAAGCTGGATTTCCTGGTTGGAAAGTCGAAGAAATCTGTACACTTTGCTGATGAATTTGCAAATGTGGAAGAAGAAGAAGAGGATGTTAACTATGTTGGTGGTTCTGATTTCCAGGGGCAGCGATTTGGTTACAACAACAACAGGAACTTCAACAACAACAACCAGCAAGGTGGGTACAAGCTAGAGGGGAACCAATCTGGATTCGGAGCGAAGCAGTTCACTCAGAAACCACTTCAGAGCAGCGATTTCACTCGCAACTATGGCAATTCTTCGTATCAACCAGTTTCTCCCAAATCTACAGATAACAAGATGAAATCCATGATGGAACAGCTTCTTCTGGGACAGCAGAAGTTGCAGGTAGACTTCAATGGAAAGTTTGATTCGCTGTATATGGATCTGAATGGGAAGATCGAGGCCATGAACGTTTCCAATAAGAAGCTGGAAACCCAAGTGGCTCAGACATCAGCAACAATAAAGAGGCAGGAAGGTTTTCTTCCAGGGAAAACTGAGAATCCAAGGGCACATATCAACGCCATCACTTTGAGGAATGGAAAAGAGGTGTCTACAGGAGTGAAGAACAGCCAAAACCTCGTCGATCTTGCTGGAGATGACGATTGGGATTCTGACAATCCCCAGGTATCGATCGATACCAGCCAGTGTCGATCGACACCGGACCAGACATCGACTCGGGCAAATCCTAAAACCCGTGTATCGATCGATACCCCTCAAGTATCGATCGATACTGAGCCACAACCAGAGAAGGAGCCCGAGATTGTCAAGGAAAGAGTGTATACACCCAAGGCACCTTTTCCTATACTTCCCAAGCTGACAAGGAAGGAATGGGAAGATGCCAGATGCAAGGCAATGCTGGATAAGTTGGTTGTGCAACTTCCTTTTGTTGATGCTGTTAAAACCTATCCAGCTTTCAGGAGATACGTGAAGAAGATGGTCTCTAGCAACGTGAACATAGAGGAGGGTGTCATGTTGATCTCAGCTGAGTGCAGTGCGATGCTGCTAAACAAGATCCCTAAGAAGCTACCAGATCCAGGGAGCTTTGTTTTGGACTGCACTATCTACTCAGACAGATTTGAGCGAGCTCTTTGTGATATTGGGTCGAGTGTGAACCTTATGCCACACTCAGTTGCCAAGCGAATGGGGATGACAGATTTCCTATCTACAAGGATTTCGCTGGTACTTGCTGATCGCTCTGTGCGACTTCCAGAGGGACTACTTGAAGATGTCCCAGTCGTGATTGGGAATTGCTTGATCCCAACAGACTTCATTGTCCTGAAGTACGATGCTGAGCCTAAGGATCCTCTCATCCTAGGCAGACCATTCCTTGCAACTGCTGGAGCCTTGATTGACTGCAAGAATGGACAGATTGCTCTCAACATCGGTGACTTGGTGATGTCTTTCAACATGGAAAAATTGATGAAAAAGCCAACCATCGATGGGCAGACATTCTATGTGGACACCTTCAGTGACATAGCTGAAGAGTACTTCCTGGATTTGCATCCTGAAGACCCACTTGAGAGAGCATTGGTTTGTTCAGCCACTTCAGAGGTCCGTTCATGTGACGAATCTGCTGGATACTCGAAGATGCTCGATTCTGCATCACCAGTATCGATCGATACCACCTGGGTATCGATCGATACCCTACGGCGAGAAAGAGGGTTGGTCGATGGTTCTAAGCAAGCCGCTGGGCTTGGAGATTGGAGTATAGAGAAAGCTCCTAAAGTGGAACTAAAACCACTTCCAGCGAACCTGAGGTATAGTTTTCTTGGTCCTAATTCAACATACCCGGTTATCATTAATGCTTCTTTGAATACCACAGAGGTTGCTTTACTGCTGAGCAAGCTGCGCAAGTATCGCAAAGCTCTTGGCTATTCTCTTGCTGATATTTCAGGTATAGCACCAGACCTGTGCATGCATCGGATTCACTTGGAGGATGAGTCAAAGTCTTCGATTGAGTGTCAGAGGAGACTGAATCCGAACCTGAAGGAAGTGGTCAGAAAGGAGGTGATGAAGCTGTTGGAAGGAGGAATCATTTATGCCATCTCGGATAGTTCTTGGGTTAGTCCAGTTCACGTTGTGCCTAAGAAAGGAGGCATAACCGTGGTGAAGAACGAGAAGGACGAGCTGATCCCTACAAGGACAATCACTGGTCACAGGATGTGCATTGACTACAGGAAGCTGAATGCAGCCACAAGGAAGGATCACTTCCCTTTGCCATTTATTGACCAGATGCTGGAAAGGTTGGCAAGTCACCTATACTACTGTTTCCTTGATGGGTACTCAGGCTTTTTCCAGATTCCTATACATCTAGAGGACCAGGGAAAGACGACCTTTACTTGTCCCTATGGCACATTCGCCTACAGAAGAATGCCATTTGGGTTATGTAATGCTCCAGCGACCTTCCAGCGTTGCATGATGTCGATTTTCACAGATATGACTGAGGAGTTCATGGAGGTCTTCATGGATGATTTTTCTATGTATGGATCGTCATTCAAGGGCTGTCTGGATAACTTGTGCAAAGTGCTTCAGCGATGCGAGGAGAAGCACTTGGTTCTTAATTGGGAGAAATGCCACTTCATGGTACAAGATGGCATTGTTCTTGGGAACAAGGTTTCTAAGGCAGGAATCGAAGTCGACAAGGCAAAGATTCAGGTCATGACGAGCTTGCAACCTCCACGATCTGTTCCTGAGATACGAAGCTTCCTTGGTCATGCTGGTTTCTACAGGCGGTTCATCAAAGATTTCAGCAAGCTTGCACGCCCACTCACAGCCCTGTTATGTAAGGAAGTCAAGTTTGATTTCACATCTGATTGCCTTGTAGCCTTCGAGGAAATCAAAAAGGCATTGGTGAGTGCTCCTGTCGTCCAACCACCTGATTGGAGCTTGCCTTTTGAGGTCATGTGTGATGCCAGTGATTTTGCTGTTGGAGCTGTGTTGGGTCAGAGGAAAGACAAGAAGCTCCATGCTATCTATTATGCCAGCAGGACGTTGGATGATGCTCAGCGAAATTACAGCACCACAGAGAAGGAGTTGCTGGTAGTGGTCTTCTCTTTTGAGAAATTTCGGTCCTACTTGATTGGGAGCAAGGTCATTGTTCACACAGACCATGCTGCTCTCAAATACTTGATGAAGAATAAGGACCTCAAGCCTTGTCTATGCCGATGGGTTCTTTTGCTACAAGGTTTCGACATCGAGATCAAGGACAAGAAAGGAGTTGAAAATGGAGTTGCTGACCATTTATCGCGACTAAAGGTCGATGAGTTCGTCCCCATTGATGATTGTCTGCCAGAGGAAGGTGTTTACCTCATTGAAACGATCTTCCAAGACCTTTATCCCGAAAATCTGCAATTTTCACGAATTCAGACTTTCGGTATCAATCGATACTCACCTAGTATCGATCGATACCCGTCGCGACCTCCACCTGTTTTGTCAGACGAACAGTTGAACTGCTTTGATGTCTGTCTAGTTGCTGACTCTAGTGCTGCACGTCCTTGGTACGCAGACATCGCCAACTACCTTGCCATAGAGATTGAGCCACAGTATCCTACAAAATATACAAGGAAGAAGTTTATGCGCGATGTCAGGAGATTCTTCTGGGATGAACCTTACCTATACAAGCATTGCTCAGATGGAGTCTACAGAAGATGCGTTGCAGAATCTGAAATGGCAGCTATTCTTTTTCATTGCCATGGGTCTGAGTATGCTGGTCACTTTGCTCTCTTCAAGACGGTGTCCAAGGTTCTACAAGCAGGCTTCTGGTGGCCTACCATGTTTAAGGATGCTCACACATTCATTTCACAGTGTGATGCTTGTCAGAGGAGAGGGAAGATCAGCAAGAGACATGAGATGCCACAGAATTTCATCCTTGAGGTTGAAGTTTTTGATTGCTGGGGCATTGATTTTATGGGCCCCTTTCCACCATCACAGAAGAAGGAATACATCCTGGTTGCAGTGGACTATGTGTCCAAATGGGTGGAAGCGATATCTAGTGAGAAGAATGATTCTGCAGTGGT
>PKML01043819.1:76169-171038 GCA_002933935.1 Eutrema yunnanense | reverse complement strand
CCTCATTCCGCAATAACTCTAAAACAAAACAACTCATTTAGTGTATTTTTATCTCTTCGGTGTCTTCATTACGCTTTAATGTAACTACTTCAAAGATGAACTTTGCGACAGCAATTAACATATAATTAATACACTCTAATTGATATAAATTAAAATAAAAATGCATTATTAGAGATTCCTAATATTTTCTACTATAAAAACGCAAAATAACAAACTTTAAAAAAAAATTAATTGCATAAATTGACAACAAACGTAAAAGATAAAAGAATGTACAAACACCTTCTATTTGTATAAGAAAAAAAAATATTGAAAATAATATATGTAAAGTATTAAACTATCAAAAACAAAATATATAAAGAAAAAAAGTTAACATGCCCGCGCGTAACGCGGATCACATTCTAGTATGTTATATAATGTGATCCGTGCTACGCTTAAACCATATAAGAAAAGTTAGAAAATTTCATAGTAGTATAATATGTATTTTCAATTTTTAAATATTTTTTAAAAAATTCCAACACTAAAAAAGAATCAATAGTCATAATGCTTGAGAGTTACAACCATAAAATACATAAATAAAATATTATATATCTTTACAAACCACTATAATGTCATCATCAATTTTATCTATCGTTAAAATATCATCACTTATCGTACCGCCAACTATTACCACTATTAACCATACCACCATGCATTTCGTACATCTACATTAATTCAGTTTTGATTGTTATAGATTAAAACAAAATAGTATATATTTCATTTTTGTTATATTAAAATATAAAAGAATTACATATATCGAATTCACATATTTAATATTTTAGTAAGCAAATAATGCTAAACTTTATTTATTTGATATTATCGATGTAAACGGTTAGTAAACCGTTTAGTTAATTTAAAATTATTGATAAAACTTATTTAAGCGAGTAGAAAATTAAACTAAATAAACACATAAATTAAATATTTAAAATGAAATTAAAAAAACGTCAAAAAATAAAATTAAAAGAATAACAATAAATTGGAACGTGATATTATTGTTTTAAATCTGCCCAATGCGCGGATAGATTTCTAGTTTAATTAATAATAGACCTTTTATTTGCCTTTATGCTCTCTTGTCTCTTTCACCTTTTTTATTTCGAAATTGTGCATGTCTTTTTTTTTTTTATCATGCAAAAAGTTGTCGGCTAGCGATGCCAAAAAAAAAAAAAGTTCAGAAAAATATACTATATTTTTAACTACATTTATTGATTTTGTGTATAAATAAATTTCAGAAAGTTTAAAAGTTTGTATTCAAATCTCAGAGCTAATATTATGAGTTCTTGGGTGTCAACATTCCCTTTAATTACATTTTTCTTAAAGAAACAGTTTTTTTTCCTCTAAGAATCAACCAATTTAACAACTCACTTATTGTATAACTAAATATATATTTGGTGGGTTGCAAGAAGAATTAAATGATGGATTAATGATTAATCACAAGAAAAGCTGACATTGACCCAAACACCAAAAGTGTGGGAGACAAGATAATTATTTTAAATGAAAAATCATTTTCATTCTTTTTATTGGTTCTTAATTATCATGATTTTATAAAAAGGACAACGTTGATGTAACCTTTTCCCCTGATTACACGTTTGATCCGATTCACTTTCATATATCACTGTTTTTCTTTTTAAAATTTTTCTCTCTCGATCAAGTTATATATGTAACCCAAAAGACTGAGTAGAAAAATTCAAGTAAGACGACTTGTTTTTTTTTTATAAATATTTTTCAAATTTTGGTTACAATATTTGTAAAACTCTTTTTTCAACATTTGTAAAACTAATGTAAAAGATGGATTTGAGCAAATTTTATTTATGAAAATTCATCAACTCAATACCATACAGTATGGTCCACCTAACCAAATATTTATTTTTCCACTAATTTTCTCTACTTCAAAATTTCATAACATTAACAATGTTACTTTTTTTTTTTTTGCTATGAATGTTAATATCACTAAAAATGAAATGTAAAAGTATTACAAAAAAAAAGAAGATAAAAACAAGAATACATTTCGATTTGGGTTAAAATCTAATCACCCTCAACGAATTCATAGAAGCATAAAGTTTTGAAACCGCTTCAAATATCTTTTTGAGGTAATGGTGTTGCGAATCTCCCTATCAATGATCTTGAAGAGGGTCGCAGGTGGAAGATGTTGCGAGTTGTGGTAGGCGTTGTTCCTTTGCTTCCAGATATAAAAGACCGTTGTGTGTGCTGCTAATTTCCTAAGAGTTAATGGAGCTTCCGCAGATCGAAGTCGAGTCCAGGAGAGCAGCTCAGACCATGAGCAGCTCAAGCGATGCGAAGGGTTTAGCCTTGAAAAGAAAAGTTTCCAGATTTTTGTCGCATACTCACATGTTATTAGCATGTGATCCCTCGTTTCCGTGTGTCTAGAACAGAGACATCATTCCGCAGATTGTGTCACGCCCCAGGCAACTAAACGATCTCGAGTGGGTAATCTGTTCAAATGGATAACCCACATATTGAACGCATGTTTGGATACTGCTCTTTTATACCAGATCACCTTAGCCCAAGTTTTCTCCTCATGTCTCGACCTTAGCTCTTCCCATGTTCTTGAGGAGGAGAAGCCTTGACAATCAAAACCATCAACAATCCAGCAATAAAAATCGTTAGGAGAATCATACCTTGGCATATCTATGCTGGTTAAGTGGAGACTTAGAGCTTTTTCCGATCTAGGTGAGGGGATGACCCAGCCTTGATCATTACAAACATTTGCAACTTTTGCTTACTTTCTTAAGATCAA
The DNA here is from genome assembly GCA_002933935.1 of Eutrema yunnanense. Lineage (NCBI taxonomy): Eukaryota > Viridiplantae > Streptophyta > Magnoliopsida > Brassicales > Brassicaceae > Eutrema > Eutrema yunnanense. Next base: position 168,247 of record PKML01043819.1, on the reverse strand, counting down.
TGATTTCAAATCATGACCAATCCAATCGATCATATTGGTAAAATTTCACGATTCAGTCAAAATTCTAGTTCGATTATACTTTTAAAATTCAATATTCCACCATAAAAATTTACTCAAAAAAACTTAACCAAAAACCATAAATTGTTATCTAATTAGAAGGAATATAATTAGATAACAATTGAGCAAATATAATGGAATAACTACTTCACTCATTGCATTGAAAAAAAAAATAATAATAAAAGGAATCATCTAATACAGAAAACGAATAATTTAAATTCATATTTTCAGTTTTCATATCCCACTGACCTATATCTTTTTTATTCTTACTGTTTCATTGCATGTTAACCATATAGAGCATCGCTGAAATACCAGCTTAAGAACTAACTCAATAAATAATTCATATAAAGTCTACTAGTATATACTAATTTGGTGAAAAGTAATTATTTATTTGTTTTCATCAAACTATTTACAGTCTTTTTTATAAATATAAACATACAGATTCCTTTTTCCCCAACAATCAACGAAACGCCATTTGCTACTTTTTTTTTTTTTCTCTTTGCTCTCGTTGCCACCATTTCATCTCTGTCTCTCACCGGAAAACAAAAAAAGTCTTCTTTTTTTAAAGTCCATCGGAGAAAGTTATGTCTCCGAGGGATGTTCAATTAACCGATTACCATCTCAACCAGTCAACGAACGGTACAAATCTCTTGTCAACCGACGGCGATGCGTCGGTGATGGAAGCTTTCATCGGCTCCGAGCACTCTTCCCTTTGGCCTCCACCTCCTACTCCTCCGGCGCAATCACAGGCCAGCGAAGATACTCTCCAGCAACGACTCCAAGCTTTAATCGAAGGTGCAAGAGAAAGCTGGACTTACGCCGTGTTCTGGCAATTATCTTACGATTTCGCCGGAGAAGGAGGAAACAGTAACACGGCGTTGCTAGGTTGGGGTGATGGTTATTACAAAGGAGAAGAAGAGAAGAAATCGAGGAAGAAGAAATCGAATCCAGCTGAGCAAGAGCATCGAAAGAGAGTGATTCGAGAGCTCAACTCTTTGATTTCCGGCGGAGGTGGAGGAACAGTTAACGGTGGTGGCAACTCCGATGAAGCAGGAGACGAAGAAGTCACAGATACTGAATGGTTTTTCTTGGTTTCGATGACACAGAGCTTTATCAATGGCTCTGGTTTGCCTGGTCAAGCTTTCTCGAATTCGCAGACGATTTGGCTCTCTGGTTCAAATGCGTTAGCTGGATCGATCTGCGAAAGAGCTCGTCAAGGTCAGGTTTACGGGTTAGAGACGATGGTGTGTATACCGGCGGAAAACGGCGTCGTCGAGCTTGGTTCGTCGGAGATTATACATCAAAGCTCAGATCTGGTTGGTAAAGTCAACAGCTTTTTCAATTCCAACAATGGTGGAGGGGGCGAATCGGGTTCTTGGGCGTTTAACTTGAATCCAGATCAAGGGGAGAATGATCCAGCTATGTGGATTAGCGAACCCAATGTCACCGGAATCGAAACGGGTCTTGAAGCTCCGGCGATGAACACCGGTAATAACTCGACTTCTAATTCCGATTCTCACCCAATTTCGAAGCGAAGCTCCGTGGAGAACCCTAGCAAGCAAAACCCCCAAATCTCGAGCTCTGGGCTGAATAATCATCCGAAATCCGGCGAAATCTTGAGTTTTAAGAACGGTAATGAGAACGGATTCTCCGGCCAAAGCCGGTTTGTGGACGAAGATAGCAACAAGAAGAGATGTTTGGTTTCGGACAACGAGGAAGGGATGCTTTCTTTCACCTCTGTTCTTCCACGGCCTGCGAAATCCGGCGACTCGGTTGTTAAAGAAGCAGAGAGTAACAGAACCGTCGCTGAGCCGGAGAAGAAACCGAGAAAACGAGGGAGAAAACCGGCGAACGGAAGAGAAGAGCCACTGAACCATGTAGAGGCAGAGAGGCAGAGAAGAGAGAAGTTGAATCAGAGATTCTACTCTTTAAGAGCTGTGGTTCCTAATGTATCGAAAATGGATAAAGCTTCTCTTTTAGGAGACGCCATTTCGTATATCAATGAGCTTAAATCTAAGCTGCAAAATGCTGAATCCGATAAAGAAGAGCTGCAGAAGCAGATCGATGCGATGAGGAAAGAGGCGGCGAATGAGAACGGGAAATGCTCGGTTAGAGATCGAAAGTGTTTGAATCAAGATTCGGGTGTGTCGATAGAGATGGAGATTGATGTGAAGATCATAGGATGGGATGCAATGATACGGATCCAATGCAGTAAGAGGAATCATCCTGGTGCTAAATTCATGGAAGCACTCAAGGACTTGGATTTGGAAGTGAATCACGCGAGTTTATCCGTTGTGAATGATTTCATGATCCAACAAGCGACTGTGAAAATGGGGAATCAGTTTTTCACGCAGGATCAGCTCAAGGCTGCTCTAATGGAGAAAGTCGGAGAATGCCCATGAAAAAAGAGAGTAAAATATGCATTTGATCAAGGGACCTGAGAGAGGAGAAGTTTCTTAGTTTAGCAGTTTCGGTTTATGGTTTCATGAGATTAATGTGTCTTTGGTTTGTTGGTGTATGTACATATTATGAATGCAAATAAGGTATTCAAGTTTTGTTTTTTTTTTTTTTTGTTTCCACTTTCAAGTGAGTTTTTTGTGGTGCTATGAATTGAAGCTTTTTTGCGCAAAAAAATATGAATTGAAGCTTTTGTGAATTTCAGCCACATAAGGACAAGTCTTTTGGAAGTTGGCATCAAAAGAGGCATCTAATTTGTTAGGAAAGAATATACTTCTTTTTTTTTGGAATGTGAAATTTACAATGGAGTAGCTGAAATCAATGTGCTGAAATGGAAAAAAACAGAGGCTATAAGGGAACAAAACAGAGCTTTTGCTCAGTTATCTACTACGTCATTCGAACCAGCGTTGTAGCACGTTGTGCATGCGCAGGAGAAATGTGATCCGGTTCTTGATGATCTTGTCGATGCTGCGTATAATCTGACCAATGGATATCACCATATGAAGTATATGGTAGATTGGAGAGCCAAACGGAGGAGGACATTTTCACCATTTAATATACCTTTTCTTTTCAGTAGGGATTATTTTACATCAATCACATGTATTAGAGATTCCAAATGTAGGGCCTCTCATTGGGACCTAAAATTAATGTGGATGTATAATGGACATCATTTTATTAGATTTTGAGATCTATCAATATATATATATATATAATTGGGATGTGAATTTCGAACCGAATTCACATTGATTCCTTTTTATGCAGACTCTGGTGTTTTCTTAGAGTCACATTTAAAAGTGCAAATGATTGTTCAATTAGAAGAATAAATTAGGATGAGATGAACAGACCAAGGATGAGCGGATCAAAATTAGACTTCCATCAATTCTATGTTAGTAATCTTTATTTCATTTTTTTTTTATGGTCAAGACATTTCATTCATCTTTACTCTACTAGTTTTTCTTATGAGTAGCTTTATGGTTTACAACCTTTGTGAAATTAGAGAGAGAAAACTATTATTGTAATGTATTAATAAGAGAGAGGAAATTATGTAGTGTATTAATCAAATGTATAATAGAAATTTTCATATGTTTTCTTAATTTGTATGAAACAATTTTAAACGATTTATAAACTAAAATGAAGGGAGTATAAGATAATTATTTTGCTATGAAGACATTTTTCGAAATTCAATTGCAACAGAAGGTTTATAATGTTCATCGTTAATCAAGTCTCTTGTGCCGACAAAATAAAAATAAAAATAAAATAATAAGTCGCTTTGTACCAAACGTTCGAGTAACTTTGTGGTATGAATCATTATGCAAATTTTGCAATGGCTGAATGGATTTCTTGATCTCGACCGATAAAGTGAATGGAGCCATTTGTTTATCAAAAATCAATTCATGGTTCAAAATGTGAATCAAAATCCAAGGAAGAGGTCTGTAATGGGATTAGGAGAGGAAAATGGGCTTATCTTTAGAAGGATACAGAAGAAAAAGTTGAATCATACCAAAAAAAAAAGTGGAAACATGTGTGGCGATTATTAAAGAGATTTTTCAGGAAAATGTATTATTGGTTTTGCTTTCTTTTTTAGCAATCAATAATTCCTTGAATACGTGTGTGGGAGTGAGTGAGGGAGAGACAGAGTTAACGTGCAATGGAGAAGAAGAAAGCATGCGCAACGATGCTTCTTTTTTGGGACATTATTGCCAAAATAATATGAAGACAGGAACGAAGGGGACATATTAGTGTTTGTACATATTGTAGTCACTCCAAACAGGAACTTTTTGTTATTGTTGATAAAATGTAAATATTATTTAAAAAACTTTTAAGTCATACAGATTGCATAACTTTAAAACTTGGTCCCATGTAAAAAAAAAAATTAAAACATGGAAGCAACCAGAATCGGTGTAACGACTATCGCAATCTCATGGTCACAATCTGAAGTTACATCAATAAAACTAACTAAGTTCCAAGGAGTAAAAGAAAATGAAAATGTGAATAATGAAAAAGAACCAGAGGTTAAAGATTTGTGTTCGCCCTAGTTTCGTCTCTCCCAGGCACGGGACTCGAGGCAGCCGCACCAACATTCGACATGGTGTTCTCCGACTGGCGTTGGACCTCCGACATCCTCTCCTCGTAACCGACGTATGCTTCCTCCTTTCTCGGGCCCAACCAAGCCTCCCGAAGAATCGTTTCCACTTTCCGTCGGCCACAACCGTCGCCAGCGAGAACTTCTCCCGTCGCATCTTGTTGTGCTTGATCGCGTTTTGTCTTGCTTGTTCGCCATGATTTCCGGCGAGATCTCCTCTCGTTCTGCTGTCACCATCTGTCGATTTCCGGCGAGAACTCCTCAAACTCGTGTTTCCTCCTCTCACCGTCGGGCTCTGCTCTCAACGGCGCCGCCGAACCCTCCAAAGCCTCCGGTGCCTCCAGATCCGCCAGATCCACCAGATCCACCGCCAAATCCGACTCAGAAAAAGGATTCTCGATACTCTTCGACTCCGACTCTCCACATACTCTTCCGTCCGTCGAGAGAAATCCCTGCATCTCCCCCGTTCCTGAGATTTGCGGTGATCCCGTCGTCCGTCGCCATCTCGTCCTCTGGCATCATAACTTTCGTCATCATCCCGTCCTCCGTTGTCACAACTTCCGTCGTCGTCACAAACTCTCGATCTACCGACGTGAAGCAAGCTCGTGAAATGGATCAAGAATCGATCTTTAGTTTACTGGGTTTTTTATTGGGGTTCATTTTAATGAGCTTTATCTTAATGAGTTCATTGAGCCCAATAAACCCATTTAACGTCATATACCATCTCCTCAGCCCATTGGATCTCAAGCTTGTTGCTATATTTACCGGTTCAAAGACCGAGTCTACTTTAGCCTTTCCCGTTGTGGATCTGGCCAGCTTACCAATTTCCTCCCTTGTGGAGAGATCTTTGGCACCTTCCTCCCTTTGGGAGAGATCGACTTTTCCACCCTCCTCCGTTTTGGAGAGAATTTTTTGTAACGTCCCCGATCCGCGTTAGGATCAGCGGGCCGGACCATGGTGAGGAAATAGCCGAGAGTTTACTGAGGGAAGCGCACTATGGTCCGTAAGAGCCTCGGATTAGCTGAGGGAAGCTGAAATAAAGGAGCTGGACAGCTGAACCAGCTGAAGTAAGAGCTCGGGCAGCTGAGACAAGTGTGAGCTAGCTGGGTCTAGCTGAGTGGGAAGTGAGCTAGCTCAACGACTGGGAGCTAGCTAAGGCAGCTGAGGTGAGAGCTAGACAACTCGTAGCTGAGCTAGGTGGTTATGGGCGGTTATGGGCTTGAAGCATCGCAACCTTTCGTGAAGCATCGCAACCTTTCGGTCAAGAGTTGCACCCTTTCGCCCAAACCACACAACCATTCGCCTAGTACCTCTTTGGGGGCGAGATCAAGGGTCTATAAATAGAACCCTTAGGTCCCATTTTCGCACATCACACCCACGCCCAAGAGAGAGGTTTCCGGCCAAGTTTCCGGCAAGAAAAAGGCCTTGGCCGTAAGAGAGAGAAAACGAGAGAAAGAGAAAGGGAGAGCGAGAAGAAGAGAAGAGGAAAGAGAGAAAGAGTCCGAGGGATTGCTCTAGATCGTGAGGGAGCCAAGCGTAAGTAGGAGAAGAGGAATCACGGCAACGTGAACCTCCGCATACAGCGTACAAAAGGTTAGGCACTTTCCGACGACGTAGTGGCCGAATCTTACTAAGCGGTTGTCGAGATGTTTCTCGGTCTTAGGCCTACGTGCGGATGGTTCTCTCTGTCTTAACATTCTTGTAGTATCACCGGCCTTAGTTTAGAACAGGCCGGGATGTGTTAATGTGAATGTTCGCGGGATGATCGCGTGACGGGTTAGGTGGGATCCGAGGCTATGCGCGTGCATCGGCAACGGCAAGAGCCGGCCATGTCACGGCTTAGACTTCACAGTCAGCCCCGGCCTGATCACGCATCACCGTGTGTGGAGCCGATTACATGGCGGCCTCAAAGGGCCACGGCCTTAGGCGCGTATCGGCAAAGGGCTTTGGCCGGCCGTGTCACGGCCTTAGCCTAAATGGATCCGTGGCCGGTTTAATGTAACACGGCCATACTGAGTTCCGGTTCAGGGGCGTTTGTTCATGCGTTTCTTATACATGCATTTTCCATTGATTCAAGTTCATTTATATGTTAATCGTATACTTATGTGCTATGTGGGATTTCAGGTGATAAGGGGAGTACCGAGTCTAAATGGGACTAGACGCGGATTGTGACCGGCCAAGGAAGATGGGTGGTGCTTTAGGATCGGTTGTAGATCGTACATGTAATAGCTTATATGCGAACAGATATATGTACCGAATCTTGTATCGAATCTTGCTTATGATATAAAATCCACCGTTTTATTATTTGTTCGTCTCGTTGAACCTCGAATATTGACTTAGTAAATAAAGAACCATTAAAACGGACTGGATGCTTCGGAATCACTTAGTGATCCGAAGGGGAACAGCCGCCCAAGGCTTAGAGGCCGGGACGGGGTGTTTCATTTTTCCACCAATCTTCTCCTATACGGAGAACATCTTTAAACGCTCAGCTTTGATGGCATTTCGAGCTAAAAGTTTCGTTCGCTCGCCTTTAATGGTAGAAGAACTAGCCCTCTTGGAGGTGCTCCTGGTTATTTTCTTCGATTGTAACCTTCTATCTTATTTTCATGCTTTGTATTTCAATTTGGTTTTAAGTTTGGACTCTTTGGCAACGAGTTCCCGACTCTTTTGGATTGTAACTGCAGTTTAAGATTAATATAAGTATGTGTTGAACAAAAAAAAAAAAAAAAAGAACCAGAGATCCTTGAAACGCAAACTTTGCTTGATGGAACCTCTTTCATCGGTAGTCTGAAACCCGAATCGGCTTGCGAATAAGTTGTAGTCCACAACCAAAGACACCCTCCACGTCAAAGGATCGGAGAACAACAATCTTATCTGAGAATCAGTTTGGACGGAACCACAACGAGCCAAAGAACCGAGATGCACTCACTATCGCTACTATGACACGGAGCGAGACAAACTATAGAACAGAGGCTGTACTAACTCCTCCACAAGTAAGGAAAGAGATCGAGAAAACTCCGGGCATATTCTCAAAAATACTACACCCACAAAACCAACTCCGAGAGATCCTAACTAAAGATCGGAAAAACCAGAAAAGGGAACCATCAATCCTAAAACAACCAAGAACGATGTTACCCATACCTTGTAGGGAAACTCGGTGCAGCCACAAAGAATCTGATTGGATTTTGTTCAAATCAAATGCCTAGGAGGACGACAAAATGAAATAAACGACGACCCACGCCTAAGGGAGATGAGCAGACCGGAGCGCCATCCGGAAGCAGTCCACGGCCCGATTCCCTCAAAGCCATTCCGCCGATGCAAACACAGAACTAACTCGTCGGGCTCGACGAACTGCAGAGTCTCGCCAAAGCTCAATACCACTGCCGGACCACCAAAGAAACCGATTCAGGCGCTGAGAAGCCAAGTTTGCCGAAAACTGCCGTGAGTGCTTGTTTTCAAGTCAGTTGCGACCCACTCCGAAGAGACGAGATTCCGATCTGACACGCCGTCCTCAAAGCAGTCGAGGACCGGCCTTTGTTATCCAAATATATGTACTATTAAAAGAGAAACAAGTTTTGTTGCCAAACATGAGAATTTGAATTAAAATGACAAATCTTATGTTATTCAAATATGAATTTTAAATTTTTTAAAAAAATCCAGTGTTATTGGATGCATGATTTGTAAATGTCTATTAAAATCTATTGTTATTGGAAATGTTTTACGTATCGGGATTATAATGATTTCAAGGAATTTTAGAAGAATTTCTTAATTAAAAATACAAAGACCCAAATCCCACAGTTTTATGTAAAATTACAGAAAATTTTAAATAAAATCATAACAACTTTCTTAAATTTACCAAAAATCATCAAAAATATTATTAAAACTCAATCCACTCCCTTATTCACCAAATGCTCAGTTCAATACATTATACACCCCCTTAGAGAGCTTTTGTAGATGATTTATGAGCTTTTGTGAAACAAAATTGCTTGTTGTTGGGATTTCTTGATTTGGACTAAATTAATACACCTTACATGGCAGTTGCTATAAATAACAATTCATACACTCATCAGTCGTATTCTGACAGAGTTATGCGCACACATGGTAATGGCTTTTGTCTCATTAAATTATGAAGTTCTCAAGACGATCGAATATGCTTTGGGTTTCTAAATTTTCTACCGAATTAAAACATTTAAAATAATTAATTTTCTGATATTGTTTTTTTTTTGTTTAATGTTAAGATTTTTCTGATATTGTTGCATGGTTGTTTTTTTTTTGTCTGTATGGAATTGTAAATACTTTTTCTTTCATTGTTTTTTTAAAAACAATTTGATGCGCAAAAGTGTGTGCGGATTTGGCCTTTTTTTTCTGCGTTCAGGCCTCATCCATCAACTTCACTTTGCATTTTTTTTAATATCTAGAAGTTTAGACAATTAGCCCAATAACCTAAAATAGGTCAAAAATTAAGAATATACAATAGTTACCTTTTTATTATTACTAGGTGAGTTGAACGAGTATTTTAATTTTAAATTATTTTGTAGTTATATGGTTTTTAATTGTGTAATTTTAAATTTTATTTTATAATATTCAATTAAGCCGGGCTGCTAGATCCAATGGTTTTATCCGACTATGTAATATATTTGTCTCGCAGTAAATCTAATGATCCCAAGTCTCAACTAAACGAAATATCGTTTGGATTGATTATTATTAAAAAATAGTTGAATGTGTGTTTCCATTGCTGTTTCTGCATATGTTGAAAGTTTGTACTTCAACTTACTCCTTATGAATAGTCTTCAATTTCTGTAGTTATGAGTATTTAGTCCANAATAACCTAAAATAGGTCAAAAATTAAGAATATACAATAGTTACCTTTTTATTATTACTAGGTGAGTTGAACGAGTATTTTAATTTTAAATTATTTTGTAGTTATATGTTTTTTAATTGTGTAATTTTAAATTTTATTTTATAATATTCAATTAAGCCGGGCTGCTAGATCCAATGGTTTTATCCGACTATGTAATATATTTGTCTCGCAGTAAATCTAATGATCCCAAGCCTCAACTAAACGAAATATCGTTTGGATTGATTATTATTAAAAAATAGTTGAATGTGTGTTTCCATTGCTGTCTCTGCATATGTTGAAAGTTTGTACTTCATCTTACTCCTTATGAATAGTCTTCAATTTCTGTAGTTGTGAGTATTTAGTCCATTGAACCCATGTTTATTTTTTTTGAAATCGTATATATTTGATGACTTACCTTTGATCTCTTCCTTTGTTTTTTCTCAAATATTTTGGTCAACGATGACTATTTCTCCGATTTTTAAGAGCATGAGACTAACCAATGAATGAATCATTCACAAAATTGTCAACTAAAACAAATTTTATATAGTAGATATTTATCTCTTTAAATATTATATATTATATATTTTAAATATAATAATTTTATAAATCCTAAATTCTAAACCCCAAACACAAACCTTTAACCCTAAACCCTAAACCATATACCTCTAACACTTAATCATAAACTCTGAATCTTAAACTGTAAACTCTTACACATAAACATAATATAATATACAAAAAAATTCAACACTTACAAATAATATACAAATAACCGTTTAAAAAGAGATTGACTTCTCATTGGTTACTACATTAACACGAGGATCAAAATTTCTTTTATCCTCCACCGTTGATAAGATTAAATCTAACGGACACAAATCTTCTCTATTTTTTTCTCTTAAACAATTTGCTTATCTCTTCTCCTTCCTCCTCTTCTCCCTCTTCTTCTTCAGATCTAATCTCCTTATTTTCAGATCTCGCTGGCATCGACAACATCTTCTCCTCCGCTCCCTGGCATACACCCGCACTCGACGACGCAACAGGAGTGTTTGAATCGACGCGTCGCGGTGAGCAGAACTCACCGCTCACCGCCGGTTCTGTGCTCACCGCTCACCGCCGGTTATGTGCTCGCCGCGGAGAAAACCACGAAACACACTTTTAGTCATTTTTTTTTCATTTTGTGTAATTAATTAATTTAATAAATGAATATTTTTTTATAATTAATAAGGGGGCTGACGTGTCGACCTGACAATGTTACATTTTTATACTTCTTATCTATCACTATATCACATTGATACAAATCATTTTGGTAACAAACATTTAGATATTTAACACAATAAATGATTTTACACACAAAAAGCTACTATAAGGTTTTTTTTTTTACTACGATAATGTTGCGTGAATTACATATCTAATATATATATAGTATATATATACACTTAATCCTTCGATAAATGTTGTAACTATTTCTTTTACTAATTTATGTAGATATACATCATGTAATAGTAAATATTAATGTTCGAACAAAAAAGGAGAATAAGTAAATATCAATGTAGTATTAATTAAAAAAAAAAAAAAATTTGACCAATAATTGGGGGGTCAAGTGTCGAGGCTGGAGAGCACCTCTTTTTATAATGTAGATTATAACAATTAATCATTTTACTACTGTAGGGTCGAATTAAGTATTAAATATAATTATATCATTCGTTTTGATTAAGCTAAACTCAATACAAATTTAATAAAGCCAAAAAATGAAATGGCCCGCAGTTGCTCCGGTTACCGGAAAGAAGTGAAAGGAGTTCTGTTTTCAATGCCACGAGACGTACGCACTAGTCTTGGACAAAATACTCGAAACCGAAAAACGTATCAGAACCGAACCAAATTAAGAAGTATCGAATCAAACTGAATAGTCATAAATACCAAATGGTTCCTCTTATAAAATACTTCGGATACCCGAACCAAACCAAACTAAACCGAAACCTGAATGGGTATCCGAAATATACGAAATACAAATTATATATCCAAAAATATTATTTATATTTAGATTTGAAATAACGAAAATTACAATTATAAACCGAATATATTAGTTATATTTAGACCAAAATAACCAAAATATCCAAAAATCTTTAGTTATATTTGTCAAAATTAAATAATTTTTGTAAAATTTAACCAAATTTTATTTAAATTAAACAATTTTTTTTTTTTTGGGTATTTGGGATAAATTGATAGTTTTTTTAGCTTCAGTTATTTTTTCTAGAGACAATCAAGAGATATAAATAATCGGATTAGGATTGTAGGTAATTTTCTATAGATTCTATGGCTTATTTGGAAAACTGGAAATGAAAAATTGTTTCAAGTTATTATTCGAGAACCGCCAAACAAAGTGGCTCATGAATTGGCTGAATATAAATGAAGAAGATTCGTTCTTCGAAGTTACATGAACATACTTTATCAACCGTTCATGATGGCATGCGGTGTCGGGCGTGGGTTGTTGAAGTTCAACCAGCAATGTGTGCGACTAGGGTAGATTTTTGAAGCTCTAAGACACGAACCAGCAGGTTTGCTTCCGGTTTGATCAAAATGAGTTCCTCGCCTTCGAAGTGGCCTGTGTTCAACATTATATCTTATTATATAAAGTTTATTCATCTTCTTTCTTCTTCTCCGTCATCTTCTTTCACCAGCAAATGTTGATGAGAGAAAAAAAATGTAATTAGATTGAAAACATAAGAGTAAAATGAATTTTTGCTAATGAATAGTGAAGTATGTGAGAGAACTAATTTATATATTATATATTACCCTCAATTGGTAATAACTCTTTAGATTTATGGATAATATGATTCAATTTCTAATTTTTAATTATGAATGTTATAACGTAATTTGTGAATAACTNAATTGTTTTTCACCGCTTTTTCGTTTAAAAAAAAAAACAAAATCAAATTCAGTTTTATAAGAAGGTTATTCTGGCATTCTTTTGCAACCTCAAGGTCATCGTGGTGATTGATCCATGTATATATAGCTCGCGTCTACCGCTGTATATACTTAGGGGTTAGGGCCATCTCCTCGCCGCAACATACGCGCCACCCACCTGAGTCGCCGGATCCGCCGGACATATTCCTTACACCTACGGAATTTTCTTATGTGTCAAAGGTGTAACCGGCGAGTTCTCAAAAAGTCAGATCTATCACCTCCGCCGCTATTATAACCTGGTTCTGCAATGACCTTCTCCTCTGTCGCTACCCACTGCACTCCACCTGTTGTTACCACCGCCTGCTCCAATTTCATCTTTGCCGCCAAGAGCCTCATTTCCGGCTAAGTTCCAGAAGACCAAGCTTCTCCTCCGAGCTTCACCATCCAAGCTTCGCGCTCCGGCGCATACTCTTCAGGGAGAAATCCCGATATGATCCTCCTTTTGGATATGGGCCAGTCATTATTCTTACTGGGATTCCTCTTTTGGAAAGGCCCAATTAACAGTTCAACAGCTCTACTTTTGTTACTGGGCTTTCCCTTGTGGAAAGACCCATCAAGCAGTACAACAGCTCCATTAATCGTCAAATATATCTCGTGCTTGTATTTTCTTGCACTTTCCTCTGTTACGATGGAGAGATCAATTTTTTCCTTATGGTAGAGATCATTTTCATTCTCCTCCTCTTTCGAGGAGAAAATCTTACCTCCACCTTCCCTCTCGAGCCTCTCGATGAGAGGTGTTTATTTCCCGGCCTCAAAACCGAGAAAACTTTCACTCGCTAACCGATTTGTCATCTTGTGTAGAGCGGTTTGTACGGGACCAAAAGATTTAACGGAACTCGTTTCGATGAGATCCGACGGTATAAGCGGTTTTTCAACGTCACAAGTAAATGTGACTAATTCTCAGCTTTCCGGTTTTGTCGGTAATATGCTATCGACGCATCCAATCTCGGATTTACTGTCATTCTATCATGGAGATTACTTAGTTTTAATCTGTATTGTTTTCAATGTTTATTGTATTAACCCAAGATCGTGGAGAACTCATTTCGTTCCAATCCGAAAGTTTAAGTAATGAAATTAAATGTTGTACAAAAACAAAACAAAAGATAATAATTATTATTTTCAGGTTGCATTTTTTCGTGCTTTTAATAGTTTGGCAACTGTTTGGTTCATAATGGTAGAAGCTATTGAGATTTAATTTCTATGTTGTAGGACCATCTCTTCCGGCTTGGCTTGACTTTTCGAACATCTAAATAAAATCATGTTGACAAAAAGAACCTCCAATAAAAAGAATCACAACCATGTCGTCTCCTTCTCGTTGCTTATTCCAAAAGGGAGAGATTAATAGTAGCTTAATTTTGTTGAACCCAAACATTGTTGCATATAATAAGTCATATGTAAGTTTCTCTAAACAAATATGGTAGGCTCATATGTATAGTATAGGATGATTTCCCAACCATGTCGGGACTTAATTAGCATATACATACACACAGGCCCAATAGGTGTTGTTGCATAAAGCAAAAATAAATAAATAATTCTTTAGCCCATTATTATAAAAAAAAATCACAAGACAACAAGCTCAAGATTCGGACCTGATACCATAAAGGCATAAACACAAGTTTTTAGTGATCAACCACTGCACTACACTAAGTTTTCGAAAATTGATGTCCTTACTTTGTATATATATATTTTTGGTTCCTAAAGCATGGGTTTCACCAGCTATATATATATAATTTTTAGGTTTTTTATGCACTAGTTAATAATGATTAGTTGTAAACTTCAAGAAAAATAATTGAGTTTATTGAATTACTATTAATTTAGAATTGTGGAAAATTGTTTAGTAATAAAAAATGATGTATTTATAATCAAATTTTAATATTTTTTAATATGTGTAAAAATTCTATTAATTAGAAACAGAGTTGTGTTTCATAAATACAACTCTCCATTTTTTTTTTAACTGATGTTTGCTCCCTTATTATTCACCACACAAAATTATGATATACTAAATCTTGTTGCAGGCGGCGGGCGATACATCCAAACGAAATTTTCAGAATAACTTTGCAGAAATGTTCTCGGCTCATAACATTATTTCGCAGAAGAGTAAATCAATAACATCATAGATAATAAGGGTAAAAATGGAACAAATGACAACATGAAAAAATGAAACTAATTTTCAATTATTAGTTCACATGTGCTTAATTATTTGATCAACTTCTCATATTAATCAAATTGATCCTTTTTGAGTATTATCAACAACTACTATTGACAAAATTGATCCTATCTTCATAACTAAGAGAGATTTGACGTTAACGATGTTAATCATTAAAGTAGGTGAGTGCTAAAACATATCGATCTTCTTATTGGCTCACCATCATCAACTTCAAGATCAAGTACATGCAATATTTTTCTTTCTTTGTTCATCCTTTGTCTCCTTCGTTTTAACTTTTTGCGAAACATAATAAATTTTGTCTTCTTCATTTTAGCTTTTTCAATAAATTTTGATTTCCATATGTCGGCGTTTAATAACCAAGTTGGCAACTTGCAAAAATTAACCAAGTTGGCAACTTGCAACAGCATCACCTTTGCCTTAATTTAGAAGATACCGATTTGAAAACTATGCAAATAGAAAAAAAAAATTAGAATTTGAGAATACAAATATATATATATATATATATATGTATTGATAATAAAATAATAAGAAAATAAAAATTGCCGCCTCATAATGGATCGCCCACAACAAATTCTATAATAAAATAAATAAATAAACAGAGGTGAGATATATATATATATATATGTATATTCAAGTGGGACACAGGCTGACACTATTAGTCAGTATAAAGGTGGGCTGGATCTAAATAGTACCACGCATATAAAACGGCACGCACTTTTTGATCCTTTCTTGAAAATGGAATGAGAATCCATCTTCGTTGAAACCACTTCCACTGNGACCCTCAAGAAAGATTAAGAGAACTTGCTGAAAAACTCTCTCTGTTTTTCTTTCTCTCTCTCAAACTTCTTTCTTCTAGTCTTTTCTCACCCACCACCTTATCTTTGATCTAATGAACCTTGATATATAGGTGATGTTACTTGGGCCATAACTCATCCCAAAGAGCTTTGTTCTTCTTCTCTTATTGTCAATTTCGTCTGGCCCATTTAAAGCCCACCTGTGTGTATTTGTCAAACTTGCAACAAGCCCAACAACAGAGATTATGCAATAATTGTTAAGCTGTCGAATAAAAAAACCCTGAAATTTATGTATCAACTTTGGAATTTCATATGAATCAGTCGCTAATTAATGTAACAATAGATTAAACAAGGGCAATTCTACAAAATAGCACAAAAAAACTAAAAATTCACAAATTTAGCATCCAAGGGTGAAAATCACAAATATAGCACCAATTTTGATAATATTAGCACAAATTTAATATAAAAATGACTTATAATCATTTTCTAATGAGAAAAAACTAAACCTTAAATTGGAAATAGTGAACCCAAACATAATGTTTAATTCTATTTTAAATTTATTTTTGGTAAATAAGTATTTTAAAATAATTAGTTGTGCTATTTTTGGTATTTTAAATTTAGGGTGCTAGTTTTGGAACAAAAAATATTTTTTGTGCTATTTGAGGGTATTTCTCATTAAACAATTCTGTAACCAATTTTTTTTGCTGGAACCTTATTTCACCAGAGTCGATCTTTTGAAACACAAGAAATACCAAACTTACATAAATAAGATAAATTACCATATACTAAATCATGACTAAACTATTATTTTAAAAAAAAAAAATTCAGGTTAATAATAAATGTCTTTCTTTTTACATTTTTTACATGACTAGAATTTGTATTTGTTTCCTATGTCATAACTCATTTTCAAATCCAAG
This sequence comes from Eutrema yunnanense, assembly GCA_002933935.1. Lineage (NCBI taxonomy): Eukaryota > Viridiplantae > Streptophyta > Magnoliopsida > Brassicales > Brassicaceae > Eutrema > Eutrema yunnanense. Next base: position 151,971 of record PKML01043819.1, on the reverse strand, counting down.
AGTTTACGGATGAGTTATATAGAGTTATAGACAACCAAAGTGAAAAAAAAAAAAAAAAACTAGGTTCTAAAGTTTTTTATTATGCCACGACAAAACAAGTTGATTTTGTTCTTTGTTCTAATTTATATTTAATTTTTTTTTTGCTAATTCTAATTTATATTGTTTATTAGTTTTGATTTGATATTAAATTTTTAAATAATGTATTTTTATACCAAATTTTTACATAAAATTTTTAAACAATATTTCTTTTGAAATAGAAATATAGACACAACTAAAATGACATTTACTTTACAATAAAATAAAGACTAGAATAACAGCAAAATACACGTGAGAAATCAACCTTTTACCCAAAATAGGAAATACACGTGAGAAATCATACCACGATACTTTGATAAAATAAAATAAAAGCCATCACGAGTATCCATTTTGATGTATTTATTTTTATGAAAATTTTGACCGACTCACAAGAATAATACCTACTAAAAAAGGAAGGGTTCCTACTTATCCACAATGTTAAAATGTCCGAAATAACCTTACACTTAAATGAATATTTTAATGCCATTTTCAACATAGGCAAAAGGTAAAAATATCAAGGTTACAAAAGAGCAGCGTAAATAAACATTTCCCGAAAAAAAAGAAAAACAAATTCATTTCCTATTTTTTTTCCATATATATAAATTTTTATAATTTTCTGTTTTATTTTTTTTTTGTCTTTTCAGGTCACCTGAGAACCGCTTCCGTCGCCGGAGTTACGAGCCATAGCTTCGGTGACAGTCGCGAGTTTCTGCAGGTTGAGTTTAACGACGGTATCGGCGAACATACGCGTATCGTCCTCCGAATTCCCCTCCGGCATATCCACGACGTACGACTCGAGAACCACCGTCCAGATCCGTTTCTCCCTCTCGAATCTGTGAACCGTCGTCACCGATTTGTAATTCGTCAGCCTGTGCTCGCCTCCGATGATGCTGAATCCCGTCACCATCCTCTCGTCGTCGAGTATATCGAGCCTCTCCGTCGACGTGTTCGCCGGCAATCCGCTGATCACGATCACGTCGCGCGTGCATCCGACGCGCATCTCGAACCCCTCCTCGACGGAGCAGCTCTTGATGAAGTGCTTGTAGGTCTGGGGCCTGTCGAAGCGACGGACCACCGACCAGACGATCTCCGGCGGCGCGTGGATTCGCTGCGCGTGGAGTGAGGAGCAGCTCCCGGGACCGAGTTGGTATGTGTGGAACTCCGCGATGGATTGTGAGAGCTCGGATCGTTCTTCCTGAGTTAACTCGGAAGGCATGGTGATGGATTTTTTTTTTTGAGTTTGGGAGGGTTTTTGTGTGTTTTATCGAACTGGGTCTCGATTCACCATTGACGACGACGATCTCAAACTCTCTCTCTCTCTCCTTATTTATTGTTGATGAAGCAGAGAGATATTGGATTTGAGGGAAGATGAAGGGTAAACGTGGAAATATATAAAAATAAAATGGGCAGATAAAGAAACATACGTGAGAGTGGAAGGGTGCACTGCAAAAATGGAATCTATTTTTTCTTTTTCTTTCGGATTTACATCATTTTTTCGGGTTTTGGATACCAAAATTTTATAAGTATATGACCCATTTGGATCCTTTTTAGGATTGGGTTCGGTTCTGAGTACCAGAATTTATTCCAATTCTTGAAAAATCCAAAAAAAACTGTTTAATTTAAATAAATTTTGACAAATATAACTAAAGATTTTTGAATATTTCAAGTATTTTGGTTATTTCGGACTAAACTATTAATATATTCGGTTTATAATTGTAATTTTTTAGTATTTTGGTTATTTCAAAACTAAAGATACATAATATTTTTAGATAAATAATTGTATTTCGTATATTCCGGGTACCCGTTCGAGTTTCGATTCGCTTCGGATATCCAAAATATTTTATAAGAGGAACCATTCATGTATTTATAACTATTCAGTTCGGTTCGGTATCTTCTAATTTGATTCGGTTCTGGTTCAGTTTTTTGGTTTCAGATATTTTTCTCAGGTCTATTCAAAACTTACTTCAATTACTTATTCGAATTTGGAATTAAGAGATAAGACCAAAACGGTCATTTAAATTTATTTATCTATTTTTATATTTATTTGTAAATTTTTAGAAGTGATATATTGATTATTATTTTTGTATTGTTAGTTTTTGATTGACTTTATAAGGTAATATTGTATTTTTTCTTTAAATACTTAAGATCTCAATTTGGTCGTGAAAAACCTACAATTTGTAACAAAAAATAATAAAAAGATGAATATTAGTATATTACTAGTAGTGACTGATTAATGATTCTTTCGTTCTCCGGAGAAGCTGATCTCTTATACAAACAACAAGACGTTAGAGCTCAGAATGAGTACGAACAAAAAAATCAGGAATAAAAATCAACAAATGTTTTGTATGTATGGTTCTTTTGCCTTTTGGTACTTTTAATATAAATTACTGACGCTGACTATAAGACCAGAAAAAGATAAAAGAATGATTTTCTTAAAAAATTGCATGTCAAGATTATATATATACATGCCCAAGAGGCTCGTGGTCTAGTGGTACTCTCATTATGAATGGGAAGCCTTAGGTTCGAGTCCTTTGGTAGGGAACCTAGTCCACACGGGCGTGGTCGAGTGGTCGATCGGAGGAGGACGGCTAGGTAAAGGGTACACTCCCACCCGAGTTCGATTCTCCCATGGCGTAGATACTCGAAACAAGGTCACAAACGTGTGTGGAAACTGGCACTGGGCTTCGGTCCAGTTGAAAACCCGTGAGGATGCTTTGTCAGTTGGGCCAACTCACTCTAGGCAATAGTCGGGAGGCGCGAAGTCTTACTGGTTTGGCATGTGGTAACCAGTACCCATCTCTTCAGTCGGATGTGGACCGGACATCCTAGATCATAAAAAAAAAAGAAAAAGATTATATATACATTAACAAACTAAAAAACAAATCAATAATGAGATATTTGCAAATGATGTCACATATTTCAATTTTCATTAGTAAGTTATTGATGTATCGTGTACCGTATATCTATATCGTGTACCGTATATCTATATCGTGTACCGTATATCTATATTGTGTACTGTACACGTCGTAGTACACAAAGAAAAAATTGGGTTGAACAGTAAAATAAGTGCTATATTTTACTAAAGTTTTAAAAAGTGCTAACTTACTAATAAAAGTTGAAATAAGTGACATTTTATGCAAAAGCCCCATCAATAATTGATGGTTTTATACTGGCTGTTATGTCTCTCCATTTATATTTTTTCTTATAATATTGCTCAAACAGTTCAGGTAACAAAAATTAAAAAAAAAATATTGAATTTCGTATTCGTATATACAATGTTTGTATGTTGACTCATATATCTAATGTTTATGGCAGAAAGAAATAGAATACGAATGTGTTGATATCTATAAGCAACCTGCCTTTCAACATCCATTGATGAAGGATCACCCGATCCAGGTATGGGATTCATGATAATTAAAAAGTTGATTTTATGAAAAGCAATCAATGTTTGCCTAACCATTGATATATTTCATATCGAGATGATCTCTTAAGTATGTCTCTATCCCAGATGAGACCAAGTGTCGATTTTCATGCCATGTTATCGAATGAGTACCCGGAAACATTAGATTTGTCCACTGTTTATAAATCTGAAGAACGTTGTCCTAAAGGACAAGTGCCAATTCACAGACCGCAAATTATCCCAATTAAAGGAGAATTAGGAATTTAGAGCAAAAAATGAGAACTATTGTCCCCTTAGTATTTATTGAAGGATTATTGTCCCCTTAGTATTTATATTAAGGATAATCTAATTTTACCCTTTAAAGTAATAATAATCAATATTTCTAAAAAAGGAATCGAAAAAGAAAAAAAAGTTTTTAAAAAGGGGGGAAAAAAAAAAGATTACACGACAAAAGAAATATTTTTTGAATATTTTTTTAGGAAAAAACGTTTTCAAAACGATTTAAAAAAGGAAAAAAATATTTTTTAAAAAGGATTCGAAAAAGGAAAAAAAAGGGGGAAAAAAGATTACACGACAAAGGAAATATTTTTTTAGGAAAAAACGTTTTCAAAACGATTTAAAAAAGGAAAAAAAAAATATTTTTTGAAGATTTTCAGTTGTTCCTAGATTTTCTCTCAGATTTTGTTAACCGCTTGGTAGAATATGTATTCTACATTCAGTAGAATCAAGACAAAATAGTAGAACTTATATTCTACAATAAAGTAGAATATAGAGAAAATGGTAGAACTTCTATTCTACAAAAAGTAGAATATAGAGAACATGATAGAATGCGAATTCTACAATTAGTAAAATACATACAACATTGTAGATAACGGATTCTATAGGGATAGTAGAATGCTATACAAATAGTAGAATACCTATTCTATACTTGGTAGATTTTAGAGCAAATAATAGAAACCAAATTCTACAATTAGTAGAACATCTTTATTCAATATTTTTTTAAAAATTTGTTTTTTCTATGATAAATTACACAATATATATTACTTACTTAATATGAATTTTCCGAATTTCTAAAGTAAATACAAATATTTATTTTGATTTTTTTTATATTTAATAAAAGGTATTTTAGTCTAAAAGTGTCATATCTCAAATAAGTACTAAGGAGACAATAGTTCCCATTTTTTGTTCTAAATTCCCAATTATCCCAATTAACTATACTAATAACTTTATGATCCATCCGGAGAAAGCGCTTGCAGAAACCAATCTACATGAGCACCTCCATCGGAGGTATGAGGAAGGGGTTCTAAACCCCAAAACAATTAAAAATAAATCAAAATATCAGTTTTTATTCAAAAATTCTAAGAACCGTATCTTGTTTGAGAGACTTGAGATACGTTTCTCAACTCTTAAGAACTCCTACCTGTCACTTTTTTATTGGTCTAATTTTGTTTTATTTTTGGCAAAATATTTTGCCAAATCTTCTCCGCCTACCAATTTGCATGCATCTCTTCATCAGGTTCATCGATATCAGAGTGGATGAAGAAATCACTTCCGTTCACCACCAATCCAACGCGGGCGGTCTCGATAGCCAGGTGCTCACTTCTTACTTTGTCTCTTTTTCGTTGATTTGGTTATTCAATTCGTCATCTCTTTGTCTTTCGTAATCTCTTGATTCAATTAAATTGTTTTTTCATATCTCAGGTTCTTTGATATTTCGTTCCATCGGTTTTGATTTTATGAGCCATTGATTTTGTTATTCCGATGATTGGATCTATTTCCTATTTCTGTTTCTCTGTTACTTGCTTCGATTAATTTTGGTTTTGCTGATTTGGATTTGGTTTTGCAGTGAAAAGGGATCAACTGACATGCTTACATCAATTCCGAAACCATCTTCAGAAGATTCTTTTACTCTCAAAGAGAAATATATTCAAGGAAAGGTATGAAATTTAGCTTTCAAACTTACCGCATACATAGACCTCGAGAATCATGTAACTTGTTCTATTGTCCAGTTAAGCTCATGCTTGTGTATAGAAAAGGCTTACTATACTAAACATGCTTATGTTTATGCGTAGCTAGTACCTGGAGAAAGGCATACATAGATGTGATGATTTGTTTGGCCATGAGCTAAGCATTTTGGGAGCAATCGGTTGGTTAATTTGATGGTCAAAAAGATTTTTGTAAGATAAATCATTGGTTTTTCTGTTTAGTCTAGGTAAGTATGAAATGATGAATCAATGCAAGTCTTCTGCGTCTGGCTACTTCTTGGGCAAAATCTAGTGCAAGTCTTATGCGTCTGGCTACTTCTTTGGCAAAGTCTAGTGCAAGTCTTTGGTCAGAGATCACAATGTTGTCTCTATTTTGAAGAGCTAAATCTGAAGAGGTGGATAGGAATGATTTAAGAGAGATTTGGGAGGTTTCTGGCTCATGAGAATATTGAATGGTGACAGCAGAAGAAGAAACTTTTCCATTGCTCGGAAGGTGACAGCAGAAGAAGTATAGGATAAATCTTTGGTGTAACTACAACAATGTATGACATGATGAATCAGTTTGTAACAAATACACACAAGCTAGGATTTTTCTTGTATCCACAACATTGAGTTTTTCTTGTAACAATGAGTTTAATAAATAAAAAGAGTTTAATAATTTTGCATAGAACATCATGGTTTTATATGTTTTCTATCATTGTACGTTTTATTTTTATAAGTTTTATGGTATGTAATTTTATGTTTAATTATGTTTTTAAGACAATATAACTCTTTGATTATATTATATATAACTATTGCATTATTAGTATTGTTATTATTCTAAAATATATAAATAACTATAATTAATTAATGAAATGCCCCCAGAAAGAATATTTAATGCAATTAAGTATATTTAAAATATACTTTAATATATTTAAAAATAATCTTTAGATATTCTTTTATTTAAGATAAATTTTTAAGATTTTTATTTTTCCAAATAAAATAAACTTACAAAACAAGTAACAACAAAATTAGTATTATAGTTTTTAGATACTTAGTGGGTATCTTAACCAATGGAGGCCCAAAATTAGATGGGTTTCTCAACTTAAATTAAACTAAAGATTTACATTAGTTTATTAGTTAGATACTTGATGGGTTTCTTATGGATGGATGGAGGCCCAAAATTAGATGGCTCTAAGTTACCTTTTTTAACCACAGTAGTTTAACCATGGTTCGATATTTATTTATTTTATGATTTTTTTCTGTAAAGTAATAACATGATAAATTCGTTATGGTTAGTATGCAATCTATTATATAATGGGAGAGTTCTCTCTCTATCTAGGATGTCCATATCAGCTTAAAAAAAAAAAATCAAAAATTTATTTTAAATGTGCATTTATTTCATACATAACTACATTTATAAATATATTTTGAATTAAAACAAAAAAATAAATACTAATCCTATTACAAATTTAGAATGTAATATGAATTACAGAATAGAAATAAAATTTAATTGATATATAAAAAATTAATATGAATAACTATATTTTTAAATTAACATTAAAGAGAGAAAAAATTAAGACTATTTTAATTTTTAGTTCTTACAAAAATTAACTTACTGAAAAATATGAACAAAAACTACAAGAATCTTTTTATTTATTTTATCTACATTGTATTATTTAAGGGTTAAAAAGAAATACTATGGATTTATGATAAATATAAGTTTTAAAAATTAATTTTCACAAAGTCGAAAATATGTCAAATGAACACAAATATAAGAGAAAATAAAAAAGGCTATACAAGCCACAATAGAAAAAGAAAAAAAAGTGGTCAAAAGATTTTAAATAGCCATCATTAAGTGAAAATGAGTTTCAGGAGATTAAAGATCAGAACGAGTTCAAGGACAACTAAGTGTCGTTGAATTTAGTTATATATACAATACACACTTAAACCATATAAGAAAAGTTAGAAAATTTCATAGTAGTATAATATGTATTTTTCAATTTAAAAATATTTTTTAAAAAATTTTAACACTAAAAAAGAATCAATGGTCATAATGCTTAAGAGTTACCACAATAAAATATACAAATAAAATATTATATGTCTTTACAAACCACTATAATGTTATCATCATCAATTTTATTTATTTTTAAACTGTCATCACTTATCGTACCATCATCTATTACCACTATTAACCATACCACCATGCATTATGTACCGCTATAAAAAAAATTACGATAATATGTCAACATTTCAATTCATACATTAATTCAGTTTTGACTGTTATAGATTAAAACCAAATAGTATATATTTTATTTTTAGTATATACAAATATAAAAGAATTACAAACATCGAATTCACATATTTAATATTTTAGTGAGCAAAGTATGCTAAACTTTATTTATTTGACATTATCGATGTAAATGGTTTATTAACCGTTTAGTTAATTTAAAATTATTGATAAAATTATTTAAGCGAGTAGAAAATTAAACTACATAAACACACAAAATTAAATATTTAAAATGAAATTAAAAAAATAACAATAAACTGGAACGCGATATAGCTTTAAATCTGCGCAACGCGCGGATAGATTTCTAGTATTTATTAATAAGAAACAGAGGGAGTATCATATATGGTACTATCTAATATCATAAGAGAAAGTGAAAATATGTAAAAAATATTGTTTTCCAAAACCAGATTTCTTTATTTATTACAATTATATTGTAATAACAATACAATGAAACACACAAAATAAAAAAGATGCGATAAAATATTATAGAATGATTTAAGAAGCCCATGGAAAACAGTTAGGTTGACCACCATCACGTCTATCCCGACATGGTGCTGGCTCGTAAATATCCCAAATACATTCGCTGCAAACTCCAACTTTGCTTTTTGGATTATCGTCTCGATCAGCTCTAAAAATATCAAATGTCGCTGTATTGCCAGGCCAAGCAAAGCTACAAGTGTATACCGTTGTTTTGAAGAGATTCACACGAAATCTGAAATCGAAACTATCTCCAGGTCCGAGTGAAATCAGTCCCTTATCTTCATCTTTGTTCTTACAATGCACGGTCAATGTCGCACGCGTCACAAGTTTGTTGATTATCACAACATGTTTGGCTGAGAAGAGCAAGATTCCCGAAGACGCAGATGACGTCGTTGCAAAGATCATTAGAAATGTGATTAGCATTAAAATTAACTTGTGGTTCATTGAGAAAGCCATGGTTTTTTTTTTTCTTTTTCTTTTCTTGTGATATAATATTTGTCGGGGAGTTAATTAGTATTTATAGATGAAATGATATTTTATTATATAAGACGTTTTGTTTTGCAAGAAAAGATTTGAGAATTTATATATACGTTATAGTATCGCGTATATTTTTATTTCATTTGACTACGTATTTACCAATATATGTGTAGAATAGAAACATATCAACTGTTAATTACTTTCCCTCATTAAAAAAATCTATACTGAGAAAGCCATTATTTGTTTTCGTTTGATATTTTTTTTCCCAGACATTTGTGAGGAAAGTAGTAAAATTATTAAGTACTTGCCTACTTGAAAAATCATAATGAAAGACATATATCATCTAGATATATAAAGAAAACTTTTTTCTCTTCTGCTTTCGCCATCTCATCATCTACATGACATATTTTAATTAGTTTTAATTATATAACTAAGATAATTAGTGAATAAATTTATCTATACATGTATAAAACAAAGAGCATAAATAATAATTACAGAATTTAGTTTAAACATAAACTAAAATCCATTGATATCCACCACATTATTTTTTAAGTTTATCAAAGTTAATTTTCATTGATATATGTGGTAAAATATATACTATAAAGTTAAAGTTGATATGTTTTGTGGTTAATTTTATATTTAATAATTAAAAATATATAAACGTCAATTTTTTTTTAAAAAAGATATAAGAGAATGTGAAAAAAAAAATTATATTTATAAAAAGAAAAATCAAGTTATACCTACATGCAGCAATTCAAGACAAATACTTCATAATAAAGAACATCAGAATCATAAACACTGTCGGACTAGCGAATCACCAGACTGGAGCGTTTCGATCACAATCTGATCACTCCGTCTACTATCAATGCTCATTCGACGACTACTAGGACACTCTCTACAGTCATGCCAACCGCCAATTCTACCGCGACGTCAACAGAACAATCGATTTTATATTCTTCAGTGGGTCAGGTGCAAGCATTTTATGTTTGATATCAAAGCAGAGAATTTTATGGTTGTCTCGCTTATCCAAGGAAGTGCTTAGTTACCAAGAACTGGAATGTCGTAGCAGCTAACTTAGTGACTTATTATTTCGAATTAAATTATTTTAATTTTTTTTATAAATGCTTTAGCTAAAAATTCTTATTGCTTAGAAATTTGATATTTTGTTTTGTAAATTAAAGAAAACATGTATCATCTTTCCACACTTTATTCAACATCTTTTACTTACAGACAAAATATGAGACATATGATTTGTGTCTTAACCCATTGTAGTTCTAATTTTAAATTTTGAATATATTTCAAATGGAGAGTGCGGTAGTAGGAAGATGAGTGTTTCAACAGGAACATGTCCACTCTGCATCATATGCTTAACATAAAATGAGTATTTATACCCGTTAAGGTAAATATAAATAACCGGGTAACAATATGTTTCCTCACTTCACATTCCACCACATCAGCGTCCACCTAGACATCCAATATATTTTTAAAAAACAACATGAAATTATCTTAAAATTCAATTATAATTTTTTTTTTAAAATAGCTGAAATTCTTNTTTTTAAAAAACAACATGAAATTATCTTAAAATTCAATTATAATTTTTTTTTAAAATAGCTGAAATTCTTAAATTCGTTAATATCAAATAAATTACAAACATATTTTATATGGACTTCAACAATTAGACTTTACATGAAACAAAAGAAAAAACAAAAACTATGCAACAAAAACTTTAAAATGTTAATATCTTCTCTTTAAAAATCCAACTAATTGCATAAAATTGACAATCGAAGGAAAAACAAAACAGGCAAAAATATGTACCATTCACTAAACAAACAAATACATATATCTTAAGCTGACAAAGACAATTTAATAAACTACAAGAAAAATAAAATAACATTAAATAATAAAAATTGTTTAGAAAATTATTTATCACGCCCTGCTACGCGCAGCGCGGATCACACCCTGCTACGCGCAGCGCGGATCACACCCTGCTACGCGCAGCGCGTATCACACCCTGCTACACGCAGCGCGGATCACACCCTAGTATCTGTAATGTTAACGCTATCTCATTTAGTGCTATCTCACGCGCTTGCTTGATCTTATCCATCATCTTCTGCAGGTTCATCATCACATAATCTTTTTATCTTTTTTTCCTCAGATATTTCCGCGAACAAACAATTAATGTTTAAGAAAAATAATATTTCAAATCCTATAAAAAAAAAAGTTAAGAAAATTTGATACTTTAATTCAAGGTCGACCAAAATTAAGACAAAAGGTATGGTTTAAGAAAAAAAGACCAAAGAGAGAACACAGAGAAGATCAAGACAAATGGTGTAAGTGATTTTGTCCTTATGAGTGAATGCATTTTTCTGACCACCACAAGCTTTAGTGTGATTATTAAGAAGGTAAAAGCTCGTGAAAAAGCACACATTTGTTGGTGAGATATCATGGTTTTTATCTGTTTTAGGCCATGATATAGGTCCTTTTATATAGTCTTTCTAGTATTTTGTAGTCTTTTCAGGTTTTAGGTACGTTTGGAGCATTATTGGAGATATTGAAGTATTTTGGAGCTTTTTGGAGCCAAGCAGAGATTCTGCAGCTGAGACACCGATTTGATGCACGAGTATCGATCGATACACTTATGGTAACGATCGATACCCGTCGAAGAAACAGAAGGATCGCGACTAATTTGAAGATTTGAGAAACTGGAAATTGCCCCAGAAGAATTTATTATTTACAAGAAGCCCCAAAACGTGTTTCAGGTTATTTATTAGGTTTTTCAGCCACTTTGGCTATTACGCTTCATACACGCTTTATTCTACTTTGGTTTTGTGAGAGAGCATTGTGAGGGAGACAAGTCTGAAACTATGTTCGTCCGAGAGAAGATTTCGAACCCTTGTTTTACTCTCTTCTTTATTATTTATTCAGTCATGTTTATTGTTTCAATCTCCATGTCTGAGTAGATCTCCTGTTAGGTTTAGGGTTCTCATAAGGGATTTCTTTGAATGCTAGGTTGATTAGTTGTTTAGGGTTCATAATCTGAATTAGTTTTTCGCCTTATGTTGTTCTCAAAGCTAATTCTGGATTAGGCACAACACCATAATCTGAACTTTGTCGAAATTCTCAAACTAAAATCTTAGGTTAATCGATTAGGCACGACAGTGCAATTGAGAAACCTGATAGAATTTAGGGTGAGCAAAATAACTATTCGCAAAGAGATTTGGTTTAGTTGTTTTGTGAACAAATCAAACTTGAACTAAAAGCTGGTTTAGACTTTAGGATTCGCAAAGAGATTTGGAATTCTAGGATTTTGATTTAGATAATTCTCGCAACGACAGTTGGTTGATTATACTTTAGTGATTTGAGTTCAAGAACCGTGCGTAACCTGAACCCTGATTAGTTAATTTTTCTGCATTCATTGATTTCCTGAGAAATACCCTAAACCTATCTTTCTCTTATCGAACTTACAACATTTTAATTTACGTATTGCTTTCAATTACATTGATCACTTAGCTTAATTCTCATCTATACAATTTATTGTGTGTTTTTTTGAGTCTCTGTGGATTCGATCGCTAAGTATTACAATCGACAAAGCTTTAGTACTTTTAGGGTATTAATTTGAGCTTATCAAATTTGGCGCCTTTGCCGGGGATTCAATTCGCCATTAGATTTTAGTTTGAGAATTTCGACTAAGTTCGCCCCAGTATCGATCGACACCCTAGTGGTATCGGTCGAAACTTGTCGTGAATTTTTTGTGTTACTTACGTTATTGACTTTTGTGTTTCAGGTGCATGCCTATTCGTGAAACTAGGAGGAACATGAACACTCCTCTAGTTAATCTGTCAAACGAGCAGTTAGCACTCGTTGAACGCGCAAACAGAAAAGCAAAGAAGCCATCAGAGATGAACAACAATCCAGTGGTTTTGGTTCAAGATGGAGCTGGTGCTTACATAGACCAAGAGGGTCAATTGTGCAATGAGAGAAGGCAACGATTAGATGGAGAGGGGAACATCATTCCACCTCCTCCTGTTGTTGAGGAGATCGTCGCTGGGAATGCTGCAAATGCTGGGAATGTTGTGGCAGATCGTGGTAGAACAATTGGTAAGTACAACAAGCCTGATCAGTTTTATGCAAATCGATCAGCGATTTGCCCTCCACCATTTCAGCACCCTTTTCATGGTCTTTCCAGTGAACACCCCATGGATCATATTGAGAGGTTCGAGGATTTGGTCACTAGCATCAAAAGCAATGGAGTATCCTATGATTACCTCTTCTGCAAGCTCTTCCCATATTCTTTAGGTGGAGATGCGACTTACTGGCTGAAGCAGTTGCCTCCTGGATCACTGACTACATGGGAGGAGACTAAGACTGCTTTCCTGAATAATTTCTATGATGATGCACGACCCGAGGATCTTAGGAACAAGATCTCCCAATTTTTTCAAGGCCCGACTGAGGCGTTCAAGGCTGCTTAGACGAGATTTAGATCATATCAGAGAGATTGTCCACATCATGGGTACACTAATGTTCAACTGATGGGTTTCTTCTTCAGAGTGATTGATCGGAGGTATCAGATGGCTTTGGATGCTTTGAGCATGGAAACTTCAACACCATGTATCCTGAAGACGCCTATGTGCTGATTGAGAACTTGTCATCTAGCAATAGTACTAAGAATGTAGACATGGAGCGCAAGAAGCAAGCTGGTGGCATGGAAGGTTCGCAGATTGCTGAGGTTCAAGCCAAGTTAGATTATATGCACAGTCTTTTGATGGGCAAGACGATGAAGGCTGTTCACTTTGCTGATGATGTCGAGGTATTCAATGAAGATGAAGTGGAAGATGTTAACTACATTGGTGGTTCAGGTTTTCAAGGTCAGAGAAATCAATACCAGAATAACAACAGAAACTTCAACAACAGCGCTCAACAAGGATCGAATCAGTTTGGCTAGAAACCTTTTCAGAACAGTGGTTATACCAGGAACTATGGAAATTCATCTTATCAGCCTATACCTGCTAAAACCCCAGAGAGCAAGATTGAGTCTATGCTTGAACAGCTGGTTCAAGGACATCATCATATAACAATGGATTTCAATGAGAAGATGTATGCTATGTACAGAGATCTGAGTGGAAAAATCGAAGCTCTTGATATTCATCAGAAGAAGCTGGAAACTCAGGTAGCTCAGACTTCAGAGGCTATGAAAAGGCAAGAAGGTTTTCTTCCAGGGAAAGGAGAAAACCCAAGGGCACACATCAATGCAATCACCTTAAGGAGTGGAAAAGAGGTCAATCCAAGAGTGAAAATTGGCCAAATTGCAGAAAATTTCATCGATCATGATGATGAGGATTCTGAAATCTCCAGGGTATCGATCGACACTAGCCAGCATCGATCGACACCGGTCAAGATACTTTCACGGGACAACTCAAAGTCCCGTGTATCGATCGATACAACCCCTGTATCGATCCATATTGATCCTGCAATCGATACAACATCTGAGGTTTTGAAGAAAGTACCTGATGTGGTTGCAGAAAGAGTTTACATACTGAGGATACCTTATCCCAAGGCTATTGGGAAGACTAAGAAGGAGGTAGAAGACTCTAGATGCAAGGAAATTTTGGACAAGCTGGTTGTTGAACTTCCTTTCATCGATGCTATCAAGACTTCTCCAGCTTTCAGGAGATATGTTAAGAAGATGGTATCGAGCAATGTGAAACTTGAGGATGGTGTTCTGATGGTCTCTCATGAGTGTAGCGCAATCTTGACAAACATGATCCCAAAGAAGCTACCAGATCCAGGGAGTTTTGTGTTGGATTGTACAATCTTCACAGAAAGGTTCGAACGTTCTCTTTGCGACCTTGGTTCAAGTGTGAACCTCATGCCATACTCAATTGCTAAAAGGATGGGAATGACAGACTTCACAGCCACAAGAATCTACCTGATACTTTCTGATCGCTCAGTTCGACTTCCAGAGGGTTTACTTGAAGATGTCTCGATTGGGAATTGCTTAATCCCAACTGATTTCATTGTCCTGAAGTATGATGCAGAGCCCAGAGATCCTCTTATCTTGGGAAGGCCATTCATAGCAACAGTTGGTGCTTTGATTGATTGCAGGAATGAGAAGATCGCTCTTAACATCGGTGATTTGGCCATGACTTTTAACATGGAGAAGATGATGAAGAGACCAACCATCGAGGGGCAGACTTTCTTTGTAGATATCTTCAGTGACATTGCTGAAGAGTACTTCCTAGAAATGCATCCTGATGATCTATTGGAGAGAGCATTGGTCTGTTCAGCTGAATCAGAGGTTTATTTGGGTGATGTTGCTGCTGGATACTCGAAGATGCTCGATACAGCACCACTAGTATCGATCGATACTCCTCTAGTATCGGTCGATACCCTGCGACCAGAAAGGGAGTTGGCCGAAAGTTCTACGCAAGCTGTTGGGCTTGGAGATTGGAGCGAGGAGAAAGCTCCTAAGGTGGAACTTAAGCCACTTCCAGCAAATCTGAGGTATGGTTTTCTTGGTCCTAATTCCACATACCCAGTGATTATTAATGCTTCTTTGAACAACGCAGAGATTGCCTTACTGCTGAGCAAGATGCGCAAGTATCGCAAAGCTCTTGGCTATTCTCTTGATGATATTTCATGTATATCACCGGACCTGTGCATGCATAGGATTCATCTTGAGGACGAGTCAAATGCTTCAATTGAGCATCAGAGGATGCTGAATCCGAACCTGAAGGAAGTGGTCAAAAAGGAGGTGATGAAGCTCTTAAAAGCTGGAGTCATCTATGCTATTTCGGATAGCTCTTGGGTCAGTCCAGTGCACGTTGTTCCTAAGAAAAGAGGGATAACTGTGGTGAAAAATGAGAAGGATGAGATGATTCCTACTAGGACTATCACTAGGCATCGAATGTGCATCGACTACAGGAAGTTGAATGCAACCACAAGGAAAGATCACTTCCCATTGCCATTCATTGACCAGATGTTGGAGAGGTTGGCTAGTCATCCCTACTACTATTTTTTCGATGGGTATTCAGGTTTCTTCCAGATTACGATACATCCAGATGACCAAGGGAAGACGACTTTTACATGTCCCTATGGCACATTCGCATAAAGGAGAATGCCATTTGGATTGTGTAATGCTCCAACCACTTTTCAGAGATGCATGATGTCTATCTTCACAGACATGATTGAGGATTTTATGGAGGTGTTCATGGATGATTTTTCAGTGTATGGATCATCATTCAAGGACTGCTTGGATAACTTATGCAAGGTGCTACAGATGTGTGAAGAGAAACACTTGGTCTTTAATTGGGAAAAGTGCCACTTTATGGTTCAGGATGGTATCGTGCTTGGGCACAAGATTTCTAAGGCCGGGATCGAAGTTGACAAAGCCAAGATTCAGGTCATGACAACCCTCCAACCACCTACTTCTGTAAAAGATATTCGAAGCTTCCTTGGTCATGCTAGGTTTTACAGAAGATTCATCAAGGACTTCTCCAAGCTAGCACGCCCACTGACCGCCCTATTATGCAAGGAGATCAAATTCGATTTCACACATGAGTGTCTTGTAGCCTTTGAGGAGATTAAAAAGGCTTTGGTGAGTGCTCCTATTGTGCAACCTCCTGATTGGACTTTGCCGTTTGAGATCATGTGCGACGCTAGTGATTTTGCTGTTGGATCAGTTCTGGGTCAGAGGAAGGATAAGAAGCTGCACATTATCTACTATGCCAGCAGAACATTGGATGATGCTCGAAGGAATTACAGCACCACAGAGAAGGAACTACTTGCAGTTGTTTTCTCCTTTGAAAAATTTCGATCCAACCTGATTAGGAGCAAAGTGATTGTTCATACTGATCATGCTGCTCTCAAATATCTGATGCAGAACAAGGATCTCAAGCCTCGCCTTTGTCGTTGGGTTCTTTTGCTACAAGGTTTCGACATTGAGGTTAAAGACAAGAAATGAATAGAGAACGGGGTCGCTGACCATCTTTCGAGGATTCAGATCGATGCAGACGTGCCTATTGATGATCAACTACCAGAAGAGTCCATTTACTTCATTGAAACTGATTTTTAAATGGGTTTTGCCGAAACTTTGCAATTTCCACGAATTACAGGTTTTGGTATCGATCGACACTCCCCTGGTATCAGTCAATACCCTGCGATTTCCAGACCTGTTTTGACTGTTGAACACCTTGGTGCTTCTGAAGAGTATCTAGTCGCTGCAGCTGATTCTGATCAACCATGGTATGCTGATATTACCAACTACCTCGCTGCAGATGTAGAGCCAAAACACCTCAAGAAATATGACAGAAATAAGTTTATGCGTGACATAAGGCGATTCTTTTGGGATGACCCTTACCTGTACAAGCACTGTTCTGATGTTATCTACAGGAGATGCATTGCTGAATCAGAAGTACCTAATGTTCTGTTTCATTGTCATGGATCTGAGTATGCTGGACACTTCGCTACTTTCAAGACAGTGTCCAAGGTTCTTCAAGCAGGCTTCTGGTGACATACTATGTTTAAGGATGCTCATGATTTCGTTTCGCAGTGCTATGCGTGTCAGAGGAGAGGGAAGATCAGTAAGAAACATGAGATGCCACAAAATTTCATCCTCGAGGTTGAGGTTTTTGATTGTTGGGGCATCGATATTATGGGTCATTTTCCTTTGTCATATAAAAACAAGTACATCTTGGTTGCTGTGGACTATGTATCTAAGTAGGTGGAAGCAATTGCTAGTCCCACCAACGATTCTTCAGTGGTCCTTAAGCTGTTTAAGACCATCATTTTCCCTCGATTTGGAGTACCTCGGATTGTTATAAGTGATGGTGGTTCTCACTTTATTAACAAGGTCTTCGAGAAGATGCTGAAGAAGCATGGTGTGAATCATCGTGTAGCTACTCCTTATTATCCTCAGACTAGTGGGAAAGTTGAGGTTTCCAACCGGCAGATCAAGGAGATTCTGGAAAAGACTGTGGGTACTACTAGGAAGGATTGGTCTGCAAGGCTGGATGATGCACTGTGGGCCTACATGACCGCTTTCAAGACACCACTTGGGACTACACCGTTTCACTTGCTATATGGGAAAGCTTGTCACCTTCCGGTGGAAATCGAGCATAAGGCAGCCTGGGCTACAAAGATGATGAATTTCGACGTCAAGTCTGCTGCTGAGAGGCGATTGATTCAGCTGGATGAGATTAGGCATCATGCCTATGAAAACTCAAAGCTGTACAAGGAGAGGACCAAGGCATATCACGACAAAAAGATCATCTCCAGACACTTTGAACCCAATGACCAGGTACTTCTGTATAACTCTCGTTTGCATTTGATTCCTGGTAAATTGCGTTCTCGTTGGTCAGGTCGTTTCACAGTCAAGGAGGTTAGACCACATGGTGCAATTGTCCTGACGAATCCTTCAGGCGAAGAGTTCACTGTCAATGGACAAAGGGTGAAACACTATTGGAGGAGCGCAGAGATTCCAGAAGAACACATAATGCCTCTGGATGATGCATCGACTGCCTGAACGGCGGTACAGTCAAGCTAATGACGCTAAACGAGCACTTGGTGGGAGGCAACCCACTGCTGAGTTTGTATATAAGTCTTTTATTTTTGTGATTTTTCGTTTTTGTCTTGGGTGAATCAGATTGGAGCAAACGAGGAGAAAACGAACTTCCATTGCGAAATCGCCTTGGTATCGATCGATACCCCATGTACAGGTAAGTTCTCTTTAAAACCCTCAGGTTTTTCTTTCTCTTCTCCACAGTCTCTATCGACCGATACCTAGCAAAACCCTTTTCCAATTCACCAAATCTTCGTTTCTTCATGGATTTGAGTGATTCTAGTGCCTAACCTTGTTGGATTTTCGTGCTCTATCTCTTTCTATCATCTATTCATCCGATCTACAAGGTATGACACATTAATTCCTCTCTTTTCATCACAAGAACACAAGGTTTGAGTTTCATGATTTTTGACTCTTTTCACTCGTTTTAGTGGGCAATGCTTGTTATTAAACAATTTGAGAATTCGACCAAAAAATGGCATGGAGTTGGAGCGCAAGCGTGTTTGATATTTACAAGCCACGCGTATTAAAAAATCAATTTAGTAAGGCCTGGATTTGGCTAAATCATAGAGAAAATGATTCGATAAGCAGCATCCAATTCGGCTGGGCTGTAAGTATACTACAAACTCTGTCGGTAAATTCATCATATCTTGAGGTGCATACATGATTATATCGAGATGATCGTCCAAGACTCACAACATACTTCATATATATAACTTTATTCAGTTATATACACATCAAAACCAAAAATATACATGAGGCTTGAGAATTTAATTTAATTTATAAATATGATTCTTCATATATATAACTTTATTCAGTTATATATATAACTAGTGTGTGATTTTTTAAACAATTTTTAGTGTTATTTTATTTTTCTTGTTTTCGTAGTTAGGAGAAATGAAGAAAGCTAACTAATTGTGTTATTTAAAACAATTGCTCTTTATTAAATGAGATGTAGTAATAATTAACTATAATCTTTTTGTTTTTCCTCAAAGACGATTATCATCCCATTTGAAACAGTAAGGAGGATATCCATCACGATTTATACGACACATAGGGTTTTCATCGTCCCTTCCTACCTCCCAAATACATTCCTTACAAACTGGAAATTTTCCAAATGGATTATCGTCTCTCGTTGCTTTAAATATATTAAAGTAGTGAGATCCGCCTCCATACCACGTAATATGGCAACGAAAGTTGGTAGATTTCGAAATGTTAACATGAAACCTGAAATCCCAATTTCTCAGTAGATTTGCAATGTACGTTCAGAATCTCCCCGTTCTCTACAACGTTGTGGATTACGACATGCTTTTCCGCTAGAGGCAACACGCCGTCGGCTCCGCCCGATCCTGATCTTGGCGCTTCTGCTACTGCATTTGAGACATCTAAAGCTGATGCAAAAGTTACAATAATAAATGAGATCATAAAAATCAATATGCGATGAGGATTATTGGAGAAAACCATGGTTTTGTAAATTATGTGGAATTGTTAGATATAACTTAAAATGCATATTGGTTCCCTATGTATTTATAGGATGTAAGCATATTTGAGAGGGAGGGTGACTAAATTATTCATGTACTGTTGAATGTATATTTTATGGTAGTAGCTAATATTTATTAGGGGTGGGCACGGAGCGGATATGTCAGGAAATTTTACTATTTGTGATTTGCTCCGTTTTTACCGAATATCTAATTTTGTGATTTGCTTTGCTCCGAAAAAATAAGGATATCCGGATATCCGGAAAACTTACGGATATTTGCGGATATCAACGGATATCTATTGCTATCCATTCAATACAAATAAAAACTAAAAAAAAAAGTTTTTAGTGTATTTTTTATTTAATTTGAACTAACAAGAGGAAAAAAGTGAAATCATCTATTTTTTTTTCGTATATAAAGAATGATGGACAAAATAAACATACAAAAAAATT
Organism: Eutrema yunnanense; assembly: GCA_002933935.1. Lineage (NCBI taxonomy): Eukaryota > Viridiplantae > Streptophyta > Magnoliopsida > Brassicales > Brassicaceae > Eutrema > Eutrema yunnanense. The sequence continues at coordinate 131,799 of PKML01043819.1, read as the reverse complement.
AATATATTCACTTAAACTCCAATACAAACATTTTTTTAATATTTTATTAATTAGTATAGAGTTTATATATTTTTATCATGCATATTTTCTTTTGACATTTTTTATTTATTAAAGAGATACATAAAATGTAAATAACCATTATAAATTTATAATATATTATGTATATATATATATGATCTACGGATCGGAGCGGATATCTGACCTTCTTAAAATTAGTATTTGTGATTTGATTTGTTTTAGACGGATACTATATTTTAGTTTTTGCCTTGATTCGAATCTTTACGGATATCCGGATTTTTTGGATTGAATCGAGACGAATACCGGATTGAAGCGAATCTAACGAATAATTTCCTCAGCCCTAGTATTTATAGGATGTACATATGAGTATACCTAAAAGTGAAGTTTGACTAGTACATATTATTACTATTACTTCATATTCAAAGTTACGTAATAAGACTATGTACATTGATTTTTTTTTTCAACACCCTACTTTTCTCTTTTAACACTCCACATCATCTTCTCTCTCTTCCACCTAATATTTCAACACCCACACAATTTTTACACTCTACAATGGTTTTGTTTAATAAAATTCAACACCCTACCCCACAATTTTATTTCTTTTTTTTTATTTTCTTTTATGTCTTTGTTTTTATGATTACAAATTATAAATAACAATTATCGATACAATACATTAAATAAACACACAACATTAAAATTGTAATACAATACATTAAATAAACACACAACATTAAAATTGCAATACAATACATTAAATAAACACACAACACAACCGATAAAATACACATAATTTTTTTTGGTGAAAACCCATAATTTGGTATATTATGGGGTTAGTTGGAAGGCTGATTTTGGTAATTGTTGGGGTTTGGATAGTTAAAAGGGTAATTAGAAGAATTTTGGGTGTAAAAGGGGTTATTGTTGGGATCCATCTAACTTAAAAAGGTGTTTGAAATTCTGAACAAGATTTTATCAAAGACTAGATGAAAATTTATAGTATAAAAGATTGATTTTTTTTTTTGTGTCCAAATCCAATGAAACANGAAAAAAAACGATGAATTTTGGTATAAAAAAAAATAAAAATAAAAAAGTAATGTGATATGAAATAATTGAGTTTGAAGTATTGGGTGAGATAAATATTTCTTCCACCAATAAAATTCACCCACGCTTCCTTATCAACATTCATCGAACTTTGGCGTGTGATTTGTAATTTTTTTTTTCTTCTGACCAATTAAAAGTGAACAAGTAGTGTTGAGGGCTCTATTTGTCAGATTATCAACCCGTTGAAATTTTTCAACCAAAATTTTGCTAAATCATTATACACACCCTTATTGTAGGTGTTCAACAGTTGATAATTTTTTATCAACATGCTCATTGTAAATAGTCTAATACAATGACTTATAAAGTCATGAGATATTGCATTGAGGCAGTATTCGTAGATATACATGTAAACATATTTAAAAACGATTTGACTAAAATTAATAATAAAATATAGTCTATTTAATTTCTTTTATATTCTTATCTATATTTATTATATAAAGTTAACTTTGCTCATTTCTCTTTCCGCCATCCCCAACGTCCACTTTGGAATCCATCAATTTTTTTAAAGAAAATTCATAAAATAAAACTATCAAAATATCTACTTCAAAAACTTGGTGGTGTGATGTATCAAGGTACATTTACATCCAATTATTTCCTAACTACATATTTGTAAAAAACAATTTACTACAAATAATAAAACTGAATATTAATCAAATAGAAATAAAACAAAATTACTAATTAATTGTTGTTCACAACAAAATTTCAGGATCTATCATACAATTAATTATATATTATTATATAAAAAATGAAAAAGTTAACTTTATATATATACTAGTGTGTGATCCGCGCGCGTGGTAAATATTTTTTTAATTATTTTTATTGTTTATTGTTATTTTATTTTTCTTGTTCTCGTAGTTAGTTGAATTGTCTATGTCACCTTCAGATATGAATATTTGTTTTTTTTTAAATTTCTTAAATTTATGATCATGTATATGTTTGTATAGTGGATAATACACATTTTTACTTGTTTTTTTTTTCTTTTGTTGTCAATTTTATGTAATTAGTTAGTTTTTTGAACGGAATATATTAATATTTTAAAATTTTTGTTGCATAATATTTTTTCTTTTGTTCCATGTAACATATAGAAGATGTTTCTAATTTATTTGATATTAACGAATTTATGAATTTGAGCTACTTTTAAAATTATAACTATTATTGAATTTTAAGATAATTTTCTGTTATTTTTTTAATATGTTAGATGATTAGGTGGAGCTGAGGTGGCATAATGAAAAATGAGGAAAACTAACTTTATATATATATAAACTTTATGCAGTTATAGCCTTTTTGAGATAATCTAAAATGCTATGTCATTTAATTTGCGGGTACAACTTTTACATACCACTAGATAATTATCCGCGTGTACACGCAGAAGTTTATTTATTATTTAAAAAAGTTTCATCGTTATTGTTTTTTTTTTAACATTAATTTATTATTGTATTACAAATTGTGAGAACTGTTGTATCCTCGATTTTACAACGGATAATTCTACCGTTTTATGAGCATTCACGCCAAACGATTCTACATGCACCAAACTGAAGATCTCATGTAACCACATTGAACGGTTCTACCTGCACCACACTGAAGATCTCATGTAACCACATTGAAGATCTCATGTAAGCATATCTCTATTAATCTGTATAAATGATAATAAATCGCACTCTCTGGAATTCGAACCCCATATCTCCTAGTGTAGAAACATTAATGAACTCTTGATTAACCATTCGACCAAAAGGTTTTCCACCATCGTTATTGTTTTATTACCAACAACTTTTTTATTTTTATACAGTTAAAATAAATTAACTAGAACTTGTCATTATTTTTTAATGAGTTTCCATCTATCTAAACTAATTACAAACTCACAAAAGCAACTAACATCAGATACTTAATAAACTTTTTAAAAAGTTTACGCTAAACAAAAAAATGTATATGGACGTACAAATAATAATTTAGAGAAAAAGATTTTTTTTAAAAAATAATAATAAACTAGAAGAAACAAAAAAAAAAGTTTAAAGATGCCGTATAGTGGCTTCTCCGTCAAATAAGGAAAATAATGTATGGATTTTGGGTTATGAGATTTTTTTTCATTATTATTATATTAATAGATTAAATTTGGATTTTAATGTTTGGGACTTCAACTTTTTTGTTAGTTTAGCCCAGCAACCAAAAACAATGGGGGCATAGTTACAATTTTTAGTGGGGGCAACAAAAATATTAGTTAAAAATTACATTAAAATTGAAGAAAAACATTGGGTGCACTTTGCCCCAACCCTGTGAACAGTAGATCTGCCCCTGTGCGGAATCATCTACTAGTTCTTCTCTGAAGTCTTTCGAGGTTGTGGAGTTGGGTTCAAGTCGTCGCAGTGGTTTCGATCTTCAGTTCTTCTCTTGCGAAGATGTAACCGTTCATATATGTATGTAGGTGGCTTTGGGCGGGTCTACGAGTGTCTACGTGTAAAAGTTGTTGATCCTCTTTGGAGTGTCCCCAATCGGATGTCAAGGTATATATACCTTGAGCCTAGTTCTTCTCGACTGCATCGGTTAATTATTTGGAATGGTCGTGGTGGCTTTGTTATTGTGCTTTGTTCTTTTTCGATCTCGTATTCCTTTATGCCCGTTCTGATGCCGGTTTTTGCTCGGTTTAGTGCCTTTGTCGGGTCTTCAAGTCTGAAGGCTCTCTACAGTTTGGTTATTTTCGAGGCTTATGATTTTTTGGCTTAGCTTCGGCGTCTTCAGTTTTTTTGGATTTGGTCGTGGGAGCGTTTCGGTCCAGCAATTCAACTTTGGTGATTATGGTTTATTTGCTTTTTTCATTTTTTACTCTGTTTTTTTTTATATTGGATTGTGTTTCCTAATTTGGCTTAGTGTTTGGCCTTTAGGTTTTGTGTATTACCAAGTTTGGTTGACTCCTTTTTTATAGGGTTTCTGTCTCCGGGAGTTCTATAAACTCGTTTTATAGCCTTCATTTTAAGTTGCATTTTCCTTTTTCATGTCCCATGCTTGGAATCGAACACAAACACATATTCTATAGTTCCCACAACCTTTTTTTCTTTTTTACATATGCAGCGCATGCCACTTTTATCCTACCCAACCCCAGACCTTATCAATCCAACATTGATTTATCTCCGAAGCTCCATCTTGACCTGTACTCTGCGGAGTGAGCCTTCAATGAGTTTATCAGCCAATATTTGAGCCAGTCAACAAATAATTTAATCAAAACCCAAACTAACATTGTATAACTTACTAAAGAGTCTAAGTAGAGATCCAGAAGAAAAATTTACTTCATTAACAACAGTCAGCTTTGGATGTTTTAAAGTTTACTTCAATTTCGTTGTCGTCTGCCTCCGCGCCGAGATAGTATCCATCATAGTGCATGGTTTTTTTTATTTCTTTGTATATAATCAACCAGAATTAATATTTTAGATTAAACTGATAGTTCATAAGAAAAGGGGAGTTCGAAAAAATCGACTACAAAAAAAAGAAGTTAAAAAGTCTGCTGAAGAGATCACTAAGAGGAACATGAGTGGCCATTTTTGGAGACGGGGATATCGTTGTTATGGTGAGAAATTAATTCAGTTTTGACCTAATTAAAGAGACGAAGAAGAAAGTCATCTGAGTGGTACCGATATTTTTCACCATTAATTGGTGACATGTCAAGAAAATGGTGAGATGCATCTTTTTCAAAGCTGATGTAGCAAAAGGAAAGGTGCTATCCTTTGTGATATACAACTCAACTTTTAGATGTGTTTCCGGAAAAAAGGTATTCAGTGGATATGTGGATTCCCATTCTTTAGATATCCACTGAATACATTTTTCCTTAAATTTTCAAAGAATGTCTTTCCTGACTTTTGTTTTTGGTGATATTTCTCCTTTCTAGGGTGACTGTGATCATTGTTTAAATTGAAGACAGTTAGTCGTACTTTGGCTCTACCTCACTCTGTTAAGAAGATACTGAAGACCACATTTTTATCTGTTTTTTTTTTAACAACACATCATTTATCTATAATAGACAATGATATTCGTTTTTAAGGATATGGAAGTGGCGGCAGGGTTTATACGTTATTTAGAGTTCTGTTAATTTGTTTAGAATTGCCAATGCCCTTTTATTTTTTTATTTTTTGATATATCATATCGGCTGATCCGGTCAATCATGTAGGAACGCACCGAGGTGTTACAGAGATGATTTCTCCCCGAATGGCCACCAAACTGCCTATCCCGAGTTTGAAATGCTTTCCGATTAATCCTAATGATAGTCAGATCGCTTGTTACCGGACTATCAGGTAAATTGCATGGACAAAAGCCCAGACCCATACTTTCCACATGAATGTGATTTTTGTTTCTAGAAAGGGTCGGGTGGAGTGGGGTGACACCTCACATGCCCCGCCTTACCACTTTGAAAAAAAAATAAAGTAGCTTGTGATTGTTCATGTGTACGTGCTGAAACTTCTCAAAACCGACTGCCATGATATCGTTTGGTCTAAAAATCTATTGAGTTAATGGTCCATGCTAGGCCTGGGCATAAAACCCGACCGGACCCGAACCGACCCGACCCGAAAAACACGGTTCGGTTCGGGTTCGGTTCTTTGAAATAACCCGAACGGTTCCATTTCAAATTTGATTCGGGTTTCGGTTCGGGTCGGGTTTTACCCGAGACCCGTTCGGGTACCCGATAAACCCGAAAACATTTTATGTTCGAGAGTTTTTTCGGGTTTTTCGGGTTTTTTGGATTTATTCGGGTTTTTTATTCGGGTTTTTTTTTGGGGTTTTCGGGTGTTTTCGGATTTTCGGTTTTTTTTCGGGTTTTCGGGTTTTTCATACTTTTTCGGATTTTTTCGGATTTTTTTTCGGGTTTTTTCGGGTTTTCGGGTAAAACCATACCCGAAATTTATTTCGGGTCCTTTTCGGGTCTAATTTAAAATCAAGGACCCGACCCGAACCCGAAAGGACCCGACCCGAACCGAACCGAAATTTTCCCGAGACCCGAATGGGTCCAATTCTCGGGGCCCGAATGGACCTGAAACCCGAAAAACCCGACCCGACCCGACCCGAGGACCCGAATGCCCAGGCCTAGTCCATGCCTTAAAATTTAGGGTCTCCTCTGTTTNGGTCTCCTCTGTTTTTTTTTTTTTTTTGATGACTCAGGAGTAAATCGAGGACCCATGGACAGGCCCAGACTAATCCCCTGGGGATATACCACCAACGGGCTAAGCGTACATCCGAATTTGCAAATGGGGCCTAGACATTAGCCCCATATCCCATTTGGCCACAAATGAGAGAGTTTGTTTCTTAGGAGCTTCGAACCCAGGGGGAGAGTTGTCAACTCATTCCCAGGAATCCACTACCATTGGACCACCACCCTTGTGGTTAGTCTCCTCTGTTTTACGACAACGTGAACTGCGTATGATTCTTTACCATTAGCTAAATCCTCCTCTCTTTGATCGAAGTGAGTTACAAAATGAGACAAGAAAGAATACAAAGAATAGAAGTCGTTTATCTCACAGTAAGCATGTCATTATATTGGCTCAATAAATAGGACAAACTTCTTGGAGTTGAGCAGTGAACTAAAATCTAAAGCAAGCCGATTATCATTAGATGATTTATATGTTTTCATTTTAAGAAAGGCGCATCTCTCTTTTTATATTAATATGTATATCAATTTATTGTATATATGCCTAATGTAAGATTCAGTTAAAGATACGAGTGGTGATTTCCAGGTCAAGTTGCTCAAGAGGACACATTTTATTTTTTACTAAGAATCTTAAATGCTATGCATGGATTGCAAAAGGAAAAAAAAAAAAAAATCTAAGATTTGAGAAAGGTCATTTTTTATTGGTGTATCTAATCTTGGACCTAGCAACTTGGACCACCAGTTATTGAGCTAAAATGTGGTGCAAAACTGAAGGAAAAGGTGATTGTGCCTTCATGAATTCATTATCGAAGTACTACTATGTACGAGCATATGTACCGGACATAGCAACACAGTGCCACGTTGTAAAGTGATTCTAAATAGTGATCTTTTAGTTGGATTACTAGAAGATTTTAAAACCGTTAATCCAACCTCTAATTCAGTTTAGAAGTGAATAGTTTATCTCCTTTATACTTTCGTAGAAGCAAGAAACATGTAAACAAGGTTAATTTCAAATAGAGACCTGAAAAGAAAAGAAAAAAAATGTCTATGCATGTGTTTGAAACCAAAAAAAAAAAACAATACCAAAACGTTTTGACATGTGGAAGTCCCTCGGTCTAGTGGTTGACCAATAGTTCATTAATGTTTCTACAGCAGGAGATAATGAGTTCGATTCCCAGAGAATGCAAATTAGAGGAGGCAAATTGTCATGAGATTTTAAGCGCGGTGCAAGTATAGCCATTCGTCGTGGTCCAACGTGTCAAGGGTAAAGTATTCCATCATGAGCATGGTGCAGGTAAAATCGTTGATCGTGGATCTTTATAGACATGTAAAATTGTATGTTGTGGAATCGTACATGTAATTGTTCTCATACTTTGTAATAGATAATATTCTAGACGATTAAAAAAAAAACGCTTTGACTCTTTTGTTAATTTTGTTGGCACTTACAAACTTATCGTTCAAACATATTCATTTCTTCTATGACTGTCCTTACCTCTTTTTATCAACAAATTCAAATCAAACCCTGAAAAGCTGATGGGGTCATTTTTTTCCGCATGTGTTACTCAATTTGAGATATATATATTACCATGTGTATACACAAAGGGAGTGAGAAATCATTTTTGATTGAGCGAAACTATGTTACTTTGCCCTCTTCAGATTGAATCACTTATCTAGCACAGTAAAATCATCTATTATAAATTTTTAACTTTGAACTATTTTTAAAAAAACGAACTCTGGTTCCATTAGCTTTCTAGAGTCGAGATTATACAAAATAAAAAAGATTTTCCATGTAACAATATTTTAAACACAAAGGGTGACATTTTAACAATACAAAATAGTACAAAGAGATGGAAATCAAATCTGTAACATACAAAATTCACGCATAGTGCGGATAAACTTTATTAGAAATAGCAGCGATAGTAAAGTGAATGAAACAAAGTCATTCAGAAATCAAAAGAGATAAAGGAAGCAAGTGAGAGAGCTATTAATTAATTTAGAATCGAATTGAATATGTACCAAGCAATAAAAATATAAAAACTATAGGAAATCATTTTTTTAACAAAAACGCCATTCTTAGATGAATAAGCTTTACAACTTCAATCCTCAAAATTTGAGAAATGGAATTTCTTATACACATATCAAATATATAAAAAAAAAGTGAAGAAGAAATTTTGTTTTTGTCATTATATTTTCCTTTTTAATTTCTATATATCTTTCAAATCCATTTCAAACAAAAAGCCTTGTATCCATACAAAGTCTATCTGCACATTATTCTTCTTTTTCGCCAACATAATATATATTGTCTAAGCAAAGGAACTTAAAGACAGCTTCATCGGTTTCTGAGTTTGGAATTTACTATAAGATCTCGACTGGAAATATGAAACACAATCTCAAGATAAGCTCAGGTTAGGACCCATATCCATGTCTGTGTTGGGATCCACATTTAGATTTATGTTAGGGTCCACGTTCAGATCTATATTAGGGTCTTCATTCAGGTCAAGGTTAGGGTCTATGTTCAAGTCCAGACCTACGATTTTACAATAACTTTGTGTGTTCAACAAATCTGGCTGTCTTTGAGGCGATTTTTTTTTTGACATCTGCAAAGGAAACAAAACAAAGAGTTATTTTCGATTTCTATTACCCGAGAGTTTTGAACTTTCGTCTCATGCAAAAATGTGTGATGTATTTTACGTTTCAAAAAAAATGGTAAATATGTTGTATTTTATATAGTTTACCTTAAAAAAATCAATAAAGGATTCTGCTTTCCTCTTTCTGGAGCTAGATTCAACGTTCAGATCTATGTTAGGATATTCGTTCAGGTCTATGTTCGGATATTCGTTCAGGTCTATGTTCGGATATTCGTTCAGGTCTATGTTCAAGTCCACACCTAAACTTTGTGTGTTCAACAAACCAAGTTGGTCTTGAGATGATTTTCTTTCTTCCATCTTCAAAAAGAAACAAATCAAGAGTGATTTTCATTTCTTTAGAATACCAAGTTCTAGTTTTGTCACTTAAAATAATTGACGTATTTTACATTTCAAAAATATAATTTTTTTCGTAAATACGTTGCATTTTAGGGATTACCTTAAAAAAATCAATAAAGGATTCTCCCTTCCTTTTCATGGAGCTAGTTTCTTCTCCTTTTCCCATTCCATTTTCAGTGCAGTCATAGCAAAACCATTCCTTGGGGCGCTCATAGCAATACCAATCATTGGGGCGCTCTTTAAGTTTTACCAGCATGCAATAACTACAATAACTCGAGATGTGATCCAAATAAAATGCACGAAAGAACTTTGTTACTATCAAATTGCATAGTTAAAACATTACGTATATTGTTGACAAAAAAAAAAAAACACATTACGTATGTTCTGCGCCAATTTTGCAGTGCTTACAACGGGCAAGTTTCTTTTCACATCCTTGATCACCACATGTATCACATACAGTTATCTGCAAAGACATCATTTGATACAATATCATATCAATAGCATGCATAAGTCAAAGATCTGATAAACTAACTAAAAAGAAAATCATTTACGTACTTCTTCACTATGAGACAATTCATTGTTGTCGTCGAGGTCTACAGCTTCTTTTTCATTAACCGAAGAAGCATCTTCCACCATAATTCCTTTGCCTTTAACATTATTAGGATGCACAGAGGATTTCATTTGTTTCTCAATCTACAAACGTAAACCCGTCATCAAATTCATTTCTTCATGAAAACTCAAAAGAGATATATATTCTACCACATACTTGACTAACATAAATGGATTAATGATATATATAACCTTTGATGACGTAGATTTTCTTGATGAAGAGGATTCTGCAAGAGTGTTTTTGTTTGAGCCATATGAGTTTTTAGGTGGAGGTATCGGTGTGATCTCTTGTGATACCACAATCTGACCATCCTCATGAGTGTTTGAAATCATATTTATCTTGCAGTACTCTAGATCCTTAAATTAGGGGGAAAAAACAGAAAATCCATTGATGAATCTCAAACACCATCAACAATATCAATCACAATTTAAAATCCAATTCATCAAAATAAGTCTAACTGAATTGACAATTATGATTTGATTAGATTTTTTATTTACAATAGAAGAAGAGAAAATAATATTCAATATATTTGAGAGTCTTTGAAGGTCTTTCAACGAAAAGTCAAAACAAAAACCATAATTTCTGAAATTTTATAACGTCATTTATCTCTCGACGCAATGAAAATAACAAAATCAAAGCGTAGACAAAACGAAGAATCTTGGAAGAATACTCACAGGAAAATTAGAACGATTAAGCTCAAAGGTGTGAATGAAAGAGGAAGAAGACAAACGAAATTTAAAGACAAAAGTCAGGGCCACTTCATCAATTCGTTCCCTTATCTAGCTATATCTTATCTTACTTATTTACGAGCTTGCAATTTAATTGTCTATCTATTGTAAGTCTCAGTTTTAGGAAACATATTTAGTTGTATTTAATTACTTCTTCTTCTTATTTTACTCCCTTAATTTTCAATTTTAATTTTATTCAATAGATTTAATTATAACAATCTCACTTGTTGACTTTAAAGATGTTATTCATTTATGGCTATTTCTTTTATATATTTTTATATGACATTTGTTTGAATGAAAATAATCAATAAATTGGACAAGGTTGTAGCCTTCCCCTTGTAGGTCATGTGTGATATTAGTTTAGACAAATCTTGTAACGCCTAGTGTGTTATAGTTTAAGCAAATCTCCCCCTATCCAATATAACAATATTTGCAGTTTTGCTCGCGAGCTAGTCCCCATAAAGCATGGAACCATTCTACAAGATCTGAGCTATCTAGTCATTTTCTTTAGCAAAAAAAAAAAGCTATCTAGTCGTTTAAGACCATTAATATCTGACATCCGTCAAGATCGTGCTGCCCAACCCTGTTCAGTATAGTTCCGAGTAGTTTTGGTTCGCAGTTGAGTAGTTTGAAGCCTCGCAGGAAGTTCCAAACAGAAAGATAAACAATAAACGCTATTGCGTTCGAAACACACCGGTTGAGGCTAAACTAAAGTATCCATGCAATGGAGGTCTAAGAGAAATGCCATAAAAGGAACTAGAATATTTCATAAATTAACGTAGTATGTCTCATTTTTTTAAATAAGTTTATATTTATCAACCCTATCATCTAAATCGTGAGATTAATAAATTAGTTTGCGAGTTACTATCACTTAAGTCGTTTATTAAAACGATTCTAAATGATATAGTTCGAATAAAATAAATAAAAATTGAGCTTAGTTGAGTCGGCTCACGAGATAATTAATGACTTACCGAGAAGTTCATGGCAGCCGAGTAGATAAATCTGATCTAAATCTCGGAAATATTATTTTGGACAACAGATTTTCAGCAGACTGGTAGTTGGATTTGGAGACGTTTGATGAAACTGCAGACTTTGGCTCGTCCCTTTTTTCATGTCAAATTGCTTCGGGAAGGAGATGACTCTTTTGACATGATGATTGGACTACTCTTAGACCTTTGATAGACCTAACAGGTTCTAACGGCCCAAGGGTTACAGGAATTTCCTCTTCCGCCACAGTGTTTCAAGCCCTTGGAAATGACACATGGTTAAGGTCAAGAGGAAGACATCCTATACTAGTGTTGTTGAGAGGTTGCATTCCATCATCGCCTGTTTTTTCCTCTACAGAAGAAGATTTCTTCCTTTGGAGAAACTCATTATCAGATCCTCCAGGTCTATTTTCATCTTCGAAGACTTGGAACTTTCTACATCCTTCTCCTACAAGTGTTCCCTGGTACAGTTCTGTGTGGTATAAGCAGAGGATTCCTAAGCACGCCTTCATGCTTTGGCTAACATTGCGTGATAGACTAACCACTCGAGATCGCTTGAGAGGATGGGGTTTAAATATTCCTCATGATTGTTTACTTTGTGCCTCAGCTTCAGAAACAAGGTCACATCTTTTCTTCACTTGCTCCTACTCCAAAGAGGTATGGATTGCTTTCTTTACTCATCAAGATCTTTCTCCACCTTTGTTGTTTGAGGATATTGTCACTTGGGTAAGATCTTCCTCTCGTAATGCGAAGCTCAAGTCGATAGTGAAGCTCATCTTTCAGGCTGTGGTGTATTCAATATGGAAAGAGCGTAATGCGAGGGTTCATTCGGTTGTTATCAAGGCAGAGCATGTAGTTACTAAGGAGATTCAGCTCCTCCTTAGAGCTAAGCTTGTAGGTCTTGATCGGCTGGATATTGAAAATCGAATTCGTTCATCTACTTCTGTCCAATCAGATTTCGAGATTTATCTGTCAACTTGGTTTCGCTTCATCCAACTCTAATTTTAGTTCTCACCAACCAATCAGGTTCTCAGCTACCATTGTTTGCTTCACTTGTGTTTATAAAATCTTGTATCTTGTTTTAATTACTGCATCTTCTTCGAAATCGGTTTGTAATTTGAAATGATGTCCTATTTTGGGAAAGATGAATAAAAAAGAAGAATATTAAAAAAAAAAAAAAAATGCGGTTGTTGCTCATTTTGGTATCCCTACTTAAAACATCAACAATTGTATTGTTCTCTGCATTCAATTCAAGAGTTTAGTATATGAGGAGGTCAGTGTAATAATATAAATGTTAATGCATATTTAAATGATTAACTAATAAAAATACTTTCACCATTTAGCTTTTGGGGGATGAAGAAGAATAAAATATGTAGATTGTTTGCTCATGGTTCAATTTATAGGTGGATTAACGTTAGTTGTCAAAGATTATTATTACCCGGCATCCGTTAAGACCATGTTGCCTTAATCCGTTCAGGAGAGTCTGAATAAGTTTTGGTTCATGGTTGAGTAGTTCGAAGCATCACAAGAAGATCTAGGCAAATAGTAATTTAGTGTCCAAGTTACGAAAATAGTAACTCATGCTCGAGCGTTCCAAACACACATGTTTAGGATTAAAGAAAATAATATGTTGTGTTTCTCTCAGTGGAAGTCTACTAATTGTATGTACAAGAGATACGCCAAAAGTTAATGTATATTCCGTAAGATGGTAGGATGAACAAAAAAAAAATACGTAGATTTCTCTTACAAGCTTAATTTTGTGAAAAAAATTGTTTGATGTAGTGTTTGGGTATCGTCTATTTCTGATTTGGGTATCGTCTAGGGTTTGGAATTGGGTTTAGGGCTTCTCTTCCATCGTGGTTTTAGTTTTAGTTTGCAAAAATTGTTTGATTTGCCTCTATTCAGAAAAATGTTTCTCTAGTAAGATGTCTCTAGTTTTAGTTTTGGTTTGCAAAAATCAAAGCTTTTAATTTTGGTTTGCAAAAATCAAAGCTTTTAATTTTGGTTTGCAAAAATCAAAGCTTTTAATTTTGGTTTGCAAAAATCAAAGCCTTTAGTTTTAGTTTGCAAAGCTTTTATTTTCTTATTGTAAGTGTCAAAAACCATGAAGTAGAGTAAGAATACTTTGTTATGATTTCTGTGTTAAGTTATGATTATGGCATGTTCTAAAGCTGGTTGAAAAAGATGTCTTATCCACTAAGATTTCTATGTTAGCTAAGGCGTGACATAGGCTCTATATTCTGTTTTTTTTCTTTGACTTCTTTTGGCTTATGTGGCTATTTATTTCGGATTATGCAAGTCTTTTCCTAATCACATAGGCTCTATATTCTGTTATATTGTTTAGGATAGAATCAGACCTTGTGTCTTGCTTTATTTATGGTTACCTTTGGTGAATCTTTGCATCTTGTCATGCTCACACTTAATTGACTTCATGTGTTTACGTTTAGGAACCATATTCCATCATCTTGAAATCTCTGGATTTTGGTGAATTTTTGCATCTTGAACTCTCAGGATTTTAATTTACATCTAGGAGATATCTCTAGATTTCATGATGTTTCTCCTTCAAGTTCGTATCCAATTATTCATATGCATCATTATATATGGGACATTTCAATGAATGAGTGATGCTTCACACGTGTATTGATTTATGCAGCTCTTCCTTAGACATTGATGGATGTTTAATGACTTCTGTGTTTTGTATATTTTCAGAGATGCAACAGAGAAGGCCTGCAAGGACTTCAGCTTCAGGTTATGTTCAACCAAGAATATCTCAAGGTACTCTAAAAAACTCACTCATTCTGTTCATTTTTGTATTATGTGCTCAGGCAAGAATATGGATTTGTTGGTTGATTGTGGATTAGTTATGTATCTCCTAAGTGTTGATTTGAATGAGTTAGTTTATTTGCATAATGGATTTGATTATGGATTTGTTGGCTGTTTGTGGAACTTTGATTTGTTGGTTATGAATCATTTGTTTGTACATTGGATTTTATTGCTAGAGGTTGCTCACAAAAACTGAACAAGCTTATATTGGATTTTCACATTATTTGTCAGCTTGTTCATTTGCTAGAATTGTTCATCTTGCAAGACTTATACACTTTTTGTCTGCTAGACTTACACAGTTTTCACTTTATATTGGATTTTCACATTATAGTCATTGGATTTTTTCAAGCTCAGACTTGGACTTAGAACAAGCTGATGGAGAAAAGACTATACGTCTTGTATTTTCATATTATTGCTAGACTAAGACACTTTTCTTTGTTTGTTTTTTAATGATTGTTGATGCTCATTTAATTTGGTTTTTTCCTTTCAGAGCACTAACCCGATACTGTCCAACAGTCTTCAGTTTCTGCTGCCACGACCACTAACCCAACTCCGACAGTGTCGTGCCTCTACTCCCCTTATGACCCAAGAATAACAATCTAACTTAGATAAGTGGTGTGCTATTATTTTTGGAGATTGAATTTTGCATCTTTTGTAAGACTTATAAGTCTTTTGGTACTGTATGATTGAATCTTTTGTAAAACTTTTAGTAATGTATGTTATTGGATTCTGGATTTTCTTTTTTTCCTTTTGTCAGCGGATTCTGGATTTTTAAATTCAGATTTTCAGTTTTTATATTTTTAGAATTTCATTTATATATTTTTTAGGCAAAGATACGATTAGCCACGAAATATCAGTGGTATTTCTGTGGCTAAAGGACTTCCACGATAGAACCACACATATTTCGTGGCTATTTTAGCCACAGCATAAACTGTGGCTATATAGCCACCAAATATTATGTGGCTATCTCGTGACTATTATTGCCACAAAATATGCATGTCTAAACCGTGACTAACTAGCCACGAAAAGCCATGAAAAAATTTAGTCACGATGCTGTAGACACAATTTATTTTCGTGATTTTTTGTGGCTATTTCATCTTATAACCACAAAATTTAAGCCTTATCCACAAAAATTTTCGTGACTATACAATATTTTTTTACTAGTGATTGTTTGCTCCTAACTCAATTTACATCGTAAATTAACTAAATTAGCTTGTAAATTAATATTACATAAATGAAATAATAAAACAATCTAAAACTTTTAAAAAATCCAAGAAAAAAAAATGTAAGTGTTAAATATTTTATAAAAACAAATCTAAATAAAATAAGCTGTTGAATGAGAAAGATCAAGTAATGAGTAATGAGATACAATGTATTCCTCTATTTTTCACTTTAAAATAGAGTAACTTTAAAATATAGTTGAGTTTCTTTCCAATATATTACTCCACTTTTTATTTTTAAAGAGAATATTCTAAGCATATTCTATTTTTATTTTATTATTAAAACTTTATATTTATAAAATTTAAATCCACTTATTTTATCCTTTGCAAAAAATCCATAAATTATGATATATTTAAATTAAATATTTATTATATAAATAAAATTACATTATATAATATAAAATACTAAAACATCGTAGATTTTGGTTTAAACATCACCATTACGGTATTTTTCCTTGATGGTGTTAAATGACAACTAAATTTACGATATGATTGTGAAATTTTTTTAATGCATCTAAAACCATATATGATATGATTTGTGAAGTATATTATTTGAACACTGTTTCATGTGCTTCAATCGTAAGTCCTCTTCACATCACATATTTTAGTTGAAGCATATCTAACTAATCTAGTTTCAATTTGTTCTTCAATCCTAAACTTGACTACACATATGATTTTACGGGATTATAGGAATATGAATGTTTCATTCATGCAGTATATGTTCAAAGGTTTTTTTGTTAAAGATGTTCAAAGATCCCGTATATATTCAAAGATATATGCGATACAAAAATAACATATTATGCAAAAAAATCATATGTTCCACTAACCGTTCAAAAATGTTTTTATCATTTTGTTCTTTGGATAGAGTTTGCAAAAGAAATTGTCAAAATGTGTTATCGAGGAGGAAAACAAAAAAAAGTTTAGTTTGCAAAGTATCCCAAATAATAAAAACAGAGCATAAGAGGTGGTTTGGTATGATGTAACTTTGAAAAAGACTATAATATAGAATTTAAATAATAAACCGATTTTATTGCAATAAAAGTTCAACTCTAAAATAGATAAAAAATAGGTTTACTCCAAATATATAATAAGAAATAGGTTTACTCTATTTTAAAATAGAAAATAGAGTGAGATTGGAGAAGATATTACTCTAAAATAAAGTTTAGAGTGAAGAATAAATTTGGGTTGAAGATGCTTAAGAGCCGAGCTTTGCTAAAACCCTAAAAGGTTACACTCAAAATTAGGTTTTTTAACGGTAGTAACTGAATCATTGGATTAAATAGAGTGCTATATATTCTATGTTAAGTTTAATGTATGTTCTCTTTCTATTTTGGGTAAACGTCTTATTTCCCCCCGGAAATGTATTACATAGTAACACATTCACACGAACTTTCACCCTCGTCTTATTTCCCCCTAATTTGGAAGTTAAAAACATATTTCCCTCCAATTCGAAAGTTCGAAACATATTTACCCACGAAATAAAAGTTCGAAACTAAAAACTACCCAAACCATGGTTTAACTCGATTTACTATTTACCAAAGCATGCTTAATCATTTAAAATCGGAATTAAACCGAATTATGACCCGATTAAAGAAAATAAACCATATTTGACCCGTTTATAAACCCGAATTGACCCGTTTACTATTGGATTTTTTAGTTTCATGATTTTGATTTCGATCAAACTTCATCGTCTCCAATTTTTTTTTTCTCTCATAGCTTCAGCATCTTTCAATGGCAAATCCCAATTCCCAAATCTCACCTCTTCTCTCTCTCTACTTCTTCTTCAATTCCCCACCGTCTCCTTCGCTCATACTCTCCTCGTGTTCGGAGATAGTCTTTACGATGCCGGAGCCAACCTCGCCACCCACCAGCGCCGCGTCTGGGATTTTGACTCCGTCGGAAGCCTCCGCAAGTACGATTGTACGGAATCGTTCTTCCGCCATTGGCGTATTCGATGATGTAAGCGCAAGTGAAACTCCAAAATGATTCTTCAGGTATCTCAAGTCACTAAACAATATTTCTACGCTTATGTATATATATATATACATATGTATTGACTCCTGATATCGATTTGAAAGAATAAAACCTAACGAAGAAGAATAAGAGTTTGGGTTTATTCGGAGCCTCAATCGCTAAAATTGAAGGGATAGAATATGCGTCTAGACAAGGAAGGAGGGTGGTGATGATCGGCGGCGGAATCGCCGGCTCCCTCGCCGCGAAATTGCTTTAGTTCGATACTGACGTCACCCTCATCGATCCGTAAGTTGTTTTTTATCACAGGCTCAAATTGTGTTGACATCATCAAATCAGGAAGGAGTACTTTGAGATTACATGGGCAAGCTTGAGATCCATGGTGGAGCCTTCGTTTCCAGAAATTTTAGGATATAGGTATTGAGATTGTGAGTGAAGATATTTGGCAGGATCTAAAACATTTGACATCTGATCTTCTCTGGTTGCAGAATATGAGAATATCAAATCTTCTGGATCAGTGTTGATTGTTGGTGGAGGACCGCCTGGTGTGGAGGATTTTTTTTTTTTCTGGGTAATTTCGATCGATGATTTAGTGAAGAAGAAGAAGAATAAAAACAGGTCGGGTCGGATTTCAGTTGTGTCGGATTTTAAATTCGGTATGGTATTGGTATAAGTGGTTTAGCTCGCAAACCATTCAATCCGACGAATATGGGTAAATATGTTTCGAACTTTCGGATCGGGGGGAAATATGTTTTTAACTTCTAAATTATGGTGAAATAAGACGAGGGTGAAAATTCGTGTGGATGTGTTACTATGTAATACTTTTCCGGGGGGAAATAGGACGTTTACCGTTCTATTTTCAACGTATTGTATTCAAATGCTTAAGACTGTAATATGGACATCACATCATTAGAGGATACTCACCACTTAAACCCATCCCTAGTCCATTAGAAGCAGAAACATTGGCACTTAGGATAGCAATACAATAAGTTAAGAATTTGAGATATGATAAAGTTGCTTTCAATAGCATAATCATATATGATACACTCAAAGAACTTGGGACAAAAAGGACAAAATGCAAGGAGGTATGGTGCAACCTACGTTAAAAACATCCTTAGCATTGCCTCTTCTAAGATATTTTAGCTTTTTTTAACTATGTTCAACAGGAAGCTAATAAGCAGGCATATCAGTTAACAAAAACTATTAGGGAAAAGAAAAACATGTCCAACTATGGTGTATGTTTTTATTGTGTGTTTGTAAGAACTGTGTATGCTATCTTTTGAAAAAATACTAGATTCTAAACTCGCGCGACCGCGCAAGATAAAGTTTTTTGTAATATATAAAATGTGAAATAAGAAATAAGAACTAATTTAATGTTATTGATTAAAATATGTTTAATTTGTAATTTTTAATTTTATAATAGATTTAATAAATATTTGGCAACATGTTTAATGTATGTTTGGCAATATGTTCAATTTATTTTAAAAAAATATGGGGTATTTGGAAATAGATTCCAAAAGTGTTTTTGTTTTAATAGTATAGATATGAGAGCCCTTTTAACCAAAATATATATATATATATATATATGAGAAGTTGAGGAAAAAAAAAAGACTATAATTTAAGATAAAACTTTAAAGATAAATGATTATTTATATTTAAAAATGAGATAAAGAAAATACTTTTTGGTTGGTACTTTATATATGGTTGTATATATTTACATTTAGATAAACCTATGGTTTTGATCAAAATTAATACTACCTCTGTTTCAGAAAGATTGATTTTCTATGATTTTTATCTACTTTTATTGATTAATGTTAATAAATGATTAACTTTAAGAGTTATTGATTGAGGATATTTGAATTTGATGAATATTTAGTGAAATAAGGGGTATTCAAATAATTGGTTCATAGTCATTAAAAAATATTTAGTGAGAGAAAATAATGTATTTATGACTAAACATTGATTATTTTTTAATTTGTGTGAAAAATCTAAAAAATCAAACTTTCTGAAACAGAGGGAATAGCTAACAAATTAAAGAATTTCATAACTCATTAGAGGTACCTTATTATTTATCAACTCAACTGAAGTAGGTCATTTGATTCATTTATCAATTGTCAAAATCTAGGTTGTATGGAAACAGAAACGGGTATATGGAAACAAAACGTTTCGACACACGAAAACAACATTTTAAAAAAATATAAGTATGAAAACGATTTGGAAACATACACACGCATATATGTAATGAAGCATTAAAAATCTAATCTTATTATATAAAGCTGGATCTCTCGACGTAAGTGTGACACGTAGGATAATTTTCAATCACGAGATTGTGATATTTGTCACGGTTGTTAATTTAGATCTTGACATGTGTCAATTTAATTACAAGGGTAAAATTGAATTAAATTAAATATTAAAAAAATATAAAGTTAAAAAGACAATCTTAAAAAAAAAACAAGTATAAGTAAGGAAAACTTATAATAAAGAAAAGTGACAAAAGAAAAATTAAAAGTTTATAATCTACAAACACGATCAAACTTAAAAAAGGAAAATTATAAATATACTATAAACTTAAAAGAAAAATTATTAATATATGATTTAAAATCGATTCCTAATCCTAAAAAGTAAATGAAAAAGTAGTTAAGTTTAGATTAAGAAAAATTAAACAAAAATTATAAATAAAAGCCAAAGTTAAAAAAAAACCATATTTTAGTTTAGAATAAAGAAATTAAACAATAGATTACAATCCTAAAAAGAAAATGAATAAAAGCCAAATTTTATTTTTTTTTAAAACATATTTTAGTTTAGAATAAAGAAATTAAACAATAGATTAATTCTTAAAAAGCTAAAGTTTTTAAAAAGAAAGAACAATTAGTAATTCTTAAAAAAACACAAACTTAAAATGGAATACAATCCTAAAAAGAAAATGAATTCTCATTCCCCACCTCTAGATAACCAAATTGATAGCTTATCAATTGCACATTCATAATTCTAAAAGGTAAAGTTACTAAATATATATATATATATATATTTTATTATATAAAATAGATCTCTCAATGTGACCGTGACACGTAGGAAAATTCTCACTACCAAGATCGTGATATTTGTCACGGTTAATTTAGATCTTGACATGTGTCAATTTAATTTTTAATAAAACAACTGAATTAAAGTAAATATTAAAAAAGGGTTAAACTAAAAAAAGGCAATCTTTAAAAAAATAAAAACAAGAATAAGTAAAGAAAACTTATACTAAAGAAAAGTGATAAAAAGAAACTTAAAAGTTTATAATCTACAACCACGACCAAAATTAAAAAATGAAAAATATTTTGATAATTCACACTCACGAGATCGTGACATTTGTCACAGTTAATTTAGATCTTGACATGTGCCAATTTAATTAAAAAATAAAAATAAATTACAGTAAATATTAAAAAGGTTAAACTAAAAAAGGGTAATCTAAAAAAGTAAAATAAATTAAAGTAAATATTAAAAAAGATTATACCAAAAAAAGACTATCTTTATAAAAGAAAAAAAAATAAGTAAGGAAAACTTATAATAAAGGAAAGTGACAAAAGAAAACTTACAAGATTATAATTTACAACCACGACCAAACTTAAAAAAGAAAAATTATAAATATACTCTAAACTTGAAAGGAAAATTATTAATATACCACAAAACTTAAAAGTTTATAATCATCTCCATTATGACAAAATGAAACTTAAAAAAAATTATTAATATACAACTACGACCAAACTCTATATAATAATCTACACATTTCTAAAGTTTTTAAAAATAAATAAAAGCTAACAAAAATTAAAAAAAAAAACATATTCAGTTTAGAATTAGTAAAACATTTATCATATAAAATTGAATGTTTCAAAGTTGTTAATTCACCTGATCACGACATGTGTCAAGTCAAAGCTGGAAATATTTAAAATCGATTAATAAAAAACTTTAAAATTCTTATTCATAATCTTAAAAGATAAAGTTACTAAATATAAAATTAAAAGTTAAAGAATTAAATTTATCTTAAAATGCAAAATTAATATAGAAAAGAACAAACATTACTTAGTTTTTCTATTTAGATTAAGGAAATTAATCATAAAAGAAAGAAAAAAAATTCTAATTTATCACCTCTATATAAACCACAATTTAGTATTATATCATTTACACCCAAAAAAAATAAAAGTCCAATAATCGTATCCAAAACTATTTACCGCATCTTTTCACCAAATTTTTTATTTCAAGTTATATATATTTATTTCATCGTAAACTTTGTTTCTATATATATGTATAAGATATTTTCATGTGTGATCTAATTTTATTTTCCATTTTATCGTCTTTAATTTTTTTTCACGGGTTATAAAATATTAAATTATAAACTTGCATATATGCGGGTACTTATCTAGTCATATTATAAAATAGAATGTTTAAATAAATACAAGTCAAATACATAAATATTAAGTAGTTTAATTAATTAAAGATATAGATCATAACGCTCAAAGTCAAGAATTTAGAACATCTTTTTCATTCTCATTTTCATTAACTTCAACAAACAAAATTGCTTTCAACTCTTGTTCGTCGAGTGAAATATCATCAAACTCAAATATTCCAAGATGAAACTAACCTAATCAATCAAATTGATCATTTACTTACTCTAGTGAATCAAATTGATAATTCAATCTCATCCTACATTTTTTAAACTATTTTTATTATATTTTTTAACAATAAAAAGCAAGTTTTCGTCGTGTTTCCAAAACATAAACAAGCATTTATGTCGTGTTTCCAAACTAAGATTTTAAGAAAACACATTTCCAATATGTTTTTCTTCCTTTCCAACGCGTTTTCGTTCCCAAACTATTTCGGAAACATGAAGCGAACCTCAGATAAAGTGTTCATGTAAAAACACACAACTCACTCTTTAAAAATTGACTTGAGTTGAGTGAACTCACAAACTAATGAATTTTTATTGTCATTCTATTTAGAAGTCCACAGCCATCGAATAGATAGATCTCAATATGAGTGCGTTTGTTATTTATTTTGGCATCCCTCGACAGTTATATTGTTAAAAGTTTAAACTCAATTAAGAATTCACCATATGAGGAGGAGATTCGTATAATAAATTGAAATGTTTATCTATTAGCGAATATTAAAAATACGTCCATAATTGACTTTTGCAGAGTGGAGGGAATTCACCATAGATTTTTTACTTCTAATTTATACGTAAATTAACGTAAGAATTAAAATGTCATTTTTTAATTAAAGTGGAACTATGTAAATACTTTAGTAAAATACAATACTTTACCTTTATATAGTACATATAAAATCAAAATTTTACTCTAGTGATGAGCATATATCATAAAACTCTCTTTTCTAAAACTACCACCAAAATTTTAAAATTTCCAAAACATTCTATATAGACCCTGGCTGACCCTAAATTTATGATACATTGAAAACATGACTAAAACTAATTTATAATAATTTCTTCGAAAACATTAAAAAATATTTTTAATATTCTTAGCACATAGATTCTGATAGAAGTGTGCACTCAGTTATTTGTTTATGATTATTCGGATTTCAGGTTTTTTGGATTTTATAAAATATGCCATAATCGGAAATAAATTTTATATCGGTTTGAGCCAATTTTAGTTTTCAAAAATTTGATCCGGTTCGGGTTCATGTTTGGTTCAGTTTTGGACAAAAAAACTATAACAAAAATAAAAATAATAAATTAATGTATTTTATATATATTCAATTAAAAGCTATATATTCAATTTAAAAAAATAACTATATAGATTTTTTAGTATATTTGAATGTATTTTCTATATATTCAATTAAAAATATTAACTTGTTATTAATTTCGGTTAGTTCGGTTAATTATATTTATTTTCATAAAATTCGAATATTGTTTGAATTCGGTTCGGGTAATTCGATATTTAAATTTCTATTCCGTTCGGGTATATATTTTTGGGCAATTCTACAAAATAGCACAAAAAAACTAAAAGTTCCCAAATTTAGCACCCAAGGGTGAAAATCATAAATATAGCACCAATTTTGACAATATTAGCACAAATTTAATATAAAAATGACTTATAATCATTTCCTAATGGGAAAAAACTAAACCCTAAATTGGAAATAGTGAACCCAAACATAATGTTTAATTCTATTTTAAATTTATTTTTGGTAAATAAGTATTTTTAAATAATTAGTTGTGCTATTTTTGGTATTTTAAATTTAGGGTGCTAGTTTTGGAACAAAAAATAATTTTTGTGCTATTTGAGGGTATTTCTCTATATTTTATAACCTTAAATTTCATTTACGAATGCCTTGGCACTAAGGCCCATTAATTTGAAATATAGCCCACTATCTAAAACTACGGCCCATTTTAGTTAATGCACAAAAGAAGAGAAAAAACTTATGGTAACGTGTAGACATGTAAAGGCTGATGAATACGGCTAAGTACAAATCAAATATACGAAAACGAAGGTAGTCAAGTCCAAGTGGAACTTTGTCAATTTAAGTGGTCTCTATTAATAAACTCTTCTTAACCGTTGGATCAACTCTGTCTCTATCATCCGACGGTCAAAAGTTCTCTGTTTTTATTTAACTTTGAAATAGAAAATAAATACTGAGAAAAACGTACGGTCACCGATTCTCCATCTCTCTCTCACACTAAATGAAGAACAGAGTCTCTCCGGCGAGATTACCGGCGTATTCCGATAACTTCGCCTGAGAGCTATCGCGTGTAATTGTAATGGGTCTTCCTTTGTTAACTTGTAGTGCGACAAGAGTCGCTTTCTCTTCTTCTTCTTCTACTTCATCTTCATCTTCGTCTTGGTGTAGCGGAAGCGGTGGATTTAGGAGTAGCAATTATAGTACTAGGCTTTTCGATTCTCCGGCGAGTTCGAGATCCGAGTTGCAGAAACGTTGCGGGAAGAGAAACTCGCGGTTAAACGGTCTTTCACTAGAGAAATCGAGGTCTGTTAAAGCGTCATCGTCCGCCGGACAGAGCAGCGGCGAAGTGATCGAAGACGGAGATGCGGCGGCGCGAGGTTTAGCTGTTCCTTCGGGAGGAGATGTAACGTCGGTGGGAGGTTTCAGTAACGGCGAGTTTGTAGGCGGAAGCGGCGGCGATTTTAGTGGTTGGGATAAGGTCGGTGCTGTTGTTAGGCTGAGTTATGGAATCGGTGAGTCACTCGGTGATCAAGAAAATTTCAAAACTTCGTTGTAAGTGTATTAACAAAACTTGGACTTTGGGATTAAGCAGGAATATACTGTGGAATGGCTGTAGCTGGAAGGTTCATATGTGAAGTTGCAGGAATCGATTACACAGGAGGTTTCAATGCTTCTTTAGATGCGATTATTGCTGGACTTGGTTATGCTTCTCCACCAATCATGGCTCTTCTCTTCATTCTTGATGTATGTAGGGATCTCTCTTTATGATTGTGATGAAGGTTTTTTTGGTGTTTATGGGAAAAAAGATTTGAATGAATGTTTCTTTCTTCTGTTTTTGTGTAGGATGAAGTTGTGAAATTGTCGCCGCACGCTCGTGCCATTAGAGATGTTGAAGATGAGGAGCTTCGAGGCTTCTTCTATGGAATGTCAGCTTGGCAGGTAACAGAATCTTTTGAAACTTCAAGAATCGTTTGTTTTTTCTTGAATTCTTTAGATGAACCATTGAGCCTTTGTCTTTCGTCTTTCTCTAGTTTATCTTAGTAGTTGCTGCTAGTTCAGTTGGAGAAGAGCTCTTCTATCGCGCTGCGTTCCAGGTTTTGTGCCTTATAATAATAATCCTTCAATTGTTCTTGTTTCTCTGGTTTCGGTCTTTGAAGCTTTATCGGTTTCGATATTGTTTTTACAGGGTGCACTAGCTGATATATTCCTAAGAGGCACAAATCTCATCTCAGATTCTCGAGGAATGGTTGCTTTGGTATGCTTACTGTTCTTACTCATCTCCTCCCTGTTCCTTAGACTCATATAATCAAAATTGACTTCAAATTGTTGAAATTTTCAGACTGGAATCTTGCCTCCATTTGTACCGTTTGCTCAGGCATTTGCAGCTACTATTACAGCCGCTCTCACTGGTTCTCTCTATTACATCGCTGCTTCCCCGAAAGGTTCCTCACTACTCTTAAAACCGTAATATATGTCACAAACCCGGTAACCTCTTTGCTAATTTTGTTTTGTTATTTCTCTTAGATCCGACTTATATAATGGCACCGGTCTTGAAAAGTCGCTCTGCCCGTGACGAGCTGAAGAAGTTGTTTGCAGGTGCTTAAAACTCAGTCAAGCATATAATGCTTTAGATATGTTTTACAATCAAACACTTAAAAGGATTCTCTGAGTTCCTTTTTGCAGCGTGGTACGAGCGAAGACAAATGAAAAAAATCTACTCTCCTCTTCTTGAAGGGCTTTTGGGTCTATACCTCGGCTTTGAATGGATTCAGGTTTTACTTCTTTTGTTCACACATTCTTTTCTTTTTGTCCGACTTGTAAGTAAAATCGTTGAAACCAAACTGAAAAATATTGCAGACAAACAATCTTCTTGCTCCTATTATCACACATGGCATATACTCAGCTGTTGTATTGGGAAATGGTCTCTGGAAGCTTCACCATCACCAGCAAAGACTGCGCTTACGGGTCCAGAAGCTTGAAACTGAAGGCGACGACAACTCAAGATAGATAAATGAATAAAACATTACCCTCTGTTTAAAATTTTGTAAATTGTCTTATGTATTGAGCCACCATTGACTTGTACAAGTAGATAGAAAGCAAAGCAAGTGTATAGAACCATTAGCTAATAAGAGAGAAGCCATGTTAGGCTATTATTTTATCATCTTCTATCTTTTAGTCTTGTTCAAGTTGAGAAATGATCTTAACGAAGACATCAAAGCCTTGGCACATGTCTGTAAGAAGGCAGTACTCATTCTTTGCATGATATGTAGCCATGAGACCTGCAGAAAAAAAAAAAAAAAAAAGAGATGAAGTATCGAAAACAGGAAAATCCGAAAAAGGGAGAGAATCCGAGGAGGGTTTTGTGATACCGTATCCTGTAGTCTGCACATCGAAACCTTCATCCTACAAAGCCAAGACCGAGATTCATTGATTTAGAAAGAGTAAGTTGCAGAGAACTCTGAAAGATCAGACTTGAGTGTAGTGAAGATTAGGGTTGTTTATCTAATGGCTTACCTTGAGGTCTCGGATAAGAGGCAAAGTACCGGTGATCGAGTAAGGCTTCACGTGCCCGACAACTTCTTCAGTTGCTTTGCATAGAACATGAAAGCCACGGGAATCAAGATTACATGCAACTCCAGCTGATGCTTCATCAAAGCTTAACGTAAGCCTGCAGGATACAATAAGACTTTTAAGATTTCGGGAGGGACAATAAAATGAGAGAAGGAATGAAATCAGGTGAGGAGGAAAAACCAAACCTTCCCCGTAAATTCTCATCTGGTAAGACGTATTTCGAAACAGGACCACGAGTCGCGAGTTTCTCTATGTCACTGTTTATGTCGTCTACATACTCTTGCAGCTTCGTCAACACTTCCTTGATGCTGCAAAACAAGTAAACCATTAAAGTGTGTCTAAATGCATAGAAAGAACTTGGGATGAAATGAGAAGAGACTTACTCATAGAAAGGAGTCAACCTGAAACCACAAGAATAGAGAAAAAGTAAGAATACGATGAGACATCTCGGTATTACGGCATTTACAACTTTAAAAACATAACCTGACATCACCCGAAACGGTACATTCTCCAGGGATTTGGTTGATTCCGCCTCCTGGATCTGCAAAATCCAGACAAATCCTTTGGAGTTAGTAGACAACATTTGGAGTCATTACTCATACATACATTATGCTTTAAATTCCACAACTTACAACTCCATTGTGTTGGCTTCATGGTGGATGGTGTTGCAAAACCATAAACTTTCTCTTGTGGGTGAGGCGGAAAGTCTCTGTAGAACCGAGATTGGATTTCCTTAAGCCCTTCCATTCCTAACTCCATCGCGTTAATCGCCTGCGCTTAACAGAAGATAAAGATCAATGCCGAGTTTGCAGCTTTATCAATTCGAGCAAGCATTCATATACCATACCATACCTTGTGAGCTAAACCGCTGTGGAAAAGCTTTCCGGTAGCATGAAGCTTCCACGGAATCATACCACCGGTTCCAATACACGGCTGCTTATCAGCAGTATCAATCCAAAACCTTCAAAAGAATACACATCAAAAATCTACATTCATCCCCCAATGTTTTGTCCGAAATCCCCCCCAAGATGATAAAAAGAATGGAAACTAACAAGGGTCCGGATTTGAGCTTATCAAGAAGTTTGTCTTTAACAAGCATGTCCACACCAACACCTGGAATTGAAGAGTTCTCTTCGCTGGCGATGAAAACCGCCACCACCGATGATTTCAACGCCGGTTTAGTCTCCCCGAGCCTCTTCATGAGCTCGGTCACAAGAGCAACGTGACCAAGACAATCTGTAGTCCCGCGACCTCGAAGCTTATCGCCATCTATGCTTAGCGAGAAAGGATCAAATTCCTATGAACAACAACCAAAATACAGACAGGTAGGTGAATTACAGTGTTATTCTTCATAACTTCGAATCAATTGAACAGTCAGAATCAAGAGACCAATTATAAACCCTAGAGTACACACAAAGGAGAGAAAGATTTGAAATTTGGAACAATTCGAATCAGTTACTTCGGAAACTAACCAGAACCCAATTCCAAAATTTGCCCTAACTCTAATGGGCACCGATCAAAAACCCACGAAAATGGAATCAATAGAAATTTACCCATTCATCGGGATTCGCGGTGACGACGTCCATATGCATTCCGACGAAAGACAAGACCTTTCCGGGAACAGATCCTGGGTACTCGACGATGAGATTACCTCTTCCTGAGTGATACGCCACATGATTGATCACAAGCGGACCACCACCAGTTTCGGTGCTGTACGGACGGAGAGAATCGAGGACGTGGTTCGCGATTCGATCCTCTTGCGGGATGAGCTCCGGCGGATTGTTCTGTACGAACTTCGATTCGCCGATGAGTTTCGATAGAAGAGAGACGAATGAGTCTTTGTTAAGAGAGCCTAAGGATTCGATCATTGCGTTAGAAGAAGACGACGCCATAGTTACACACCAGAGATGTTTTTTGTTTTTTTTTTGGGTTTGCTAAAACAAATAAAGCTTCGGTTTTTATTGTTGTGTGCCTGCGGCGAAGTCGTGTTGTGTTGTTTAAGGTTTTTTTGACCTTTTGGGTTGAGTGTTACGTCTTATAAATTTATCAGCATGTTTAGCTAAAAGGCGTGGAAAGGGGAAAATAGTAAAACAAATACTCAACTTCGCATTTTTATCACAAACATATTATAAATTTAGACTCTAAGATCATGTAGCCTAGTGGTTTAGATTGGTGTTGTCACTGCGTAACACCATTAACATTTAAACCAACATAATTGAATTGCGATTCTACACAGTTTGGAGGGGAAAGGTCGATGAAACAAAAGCTGAAGAAGCTTTATTCGACCCATATCGTAGAAAAATGATAGAAAGATGCTCTACTGTAAAAAAAATCGATCCATATTTAAAAGTGTGTCGTTTAATGAGCATTGTGTGTTCGTGGTAACGCCTATTTTGTTCATGTTAGAGAGTGGTAATTTGTTAAGTTAAGGACCGTTACAACATAAAATTCAGTGTTGTAAGGCTTGCGTTTCATCCAGTGGTTTGCAAGATGACTAATTATAGTCATCACACAATTGGCCGATATGTAGGTGCATTCGAAGAGGATATGGTTTCGTTTTTTTGCACCTATCGAAATATTAAGAAGACAACATGTTGCAGTGATGAATTCTCACAAAGCTAGACGTTCGCAAGTAGAATTCCGATTAAGCGTAAAAATCCAAGTGATAAAGCTATGTTTCGGAACAGCTACACGATGTCATACATGGTTATATTATGTAACTTTAGGTCGAGAAGGACGAACAACATTCCATATTCTACTTCTTCAAACTTATTGCGAACCAAACCATCAATTATATAAGTCGGTTCATCTTTAACAATATGACTGAAAAGCTTGACTTGGTGCAAAGAGGATAACAAAGATATCGAGAGGAAAAGTATTTCTCTGAAGACAAATGTCCCTTTCAATTTGAATTAAAGAGTAATGTTTTTGCAACGCCTTAGAAGGAAATGCAATGATCCTTTTGTGAAGTTAACAATGGATCCAAATAGTTAAATTTTGGACTATTTACATTTTACATGATAGAGAAACTTTCCATTCAAGGCTATCTTTTTTCTACATAATAAAGAATAATATTTAATTTAAAACAATTTAACTAATAATATAAAACACAAATTTTCATAAAAAGTAAATATTAAATAGATGTAAATTTTGATAGAAACTTGAAAACACAAAACAATAAACTTTGGAAGGATTAACAGTGTGAATTGGCATCATAGATTAGTTAGGAATCACAGATTCGATAATCTTACTCAAAGACTCTAAAAGAACTACGTACTCAGTAATCATGATGAAATCAACAAAACCCATAAAGATAGTGTTAATAATGAAAAAAAGAGAGATTTAAGATGAAAATAATAAAGATTGCATTCAAATACTCAAAAATCTCATACAAAAATGATAAGAACCTTAAAGAGGAAAGTATTTGAAAGGTAAAACAAAACTTAGTAGATTAATTTGATCTAAAGAGTATAAATAGTGAATATGGGTGAATCGGATTTGACCCGGGTTTTTTTTTTTAGCAGTCTACAGCGGCTGCACTATACCGCTACAGCAGCCTGTTGCATATCTCTGGATTTTGTCTTCGGGGAGCTCACAGCGGTTGTAGTTGGCCGCTGCAAGTCTTTGATTTTTTTTTGAGGAGCTCACAGTTGTTGCAGCATACCATTGCAATTGGCCGCTGCAAGTCTCTGATTTCCGGTTTCTCCTTGCCTTCTTCTCCTTTCTTGAATCCTTCTCTACCTTCTTTGATCCACCCATGGTTCCTCTAGTCCAATGGTTTTGTCGATGCTTCCAAACTCCAAAAAAAAACTTAAGGAAAACCGACAAATGCAATGACATTGCAAGAAAAATCTTCCAACATTCTATGATGCAACACACTTAACGAAATAGACCTCAAATGCATGGAAATGCTGCTAAAATGATCTACAAAATAGATGAAAAAAAAAAAAACAAAGTTCTAAAATCATTCAAATAGTTGAAATATCAACAACTTATAGAAGGAAAAAAAAACAAGAAAAAAAAAAAACCAGAAAGTGTAATATTTTCACATAATAATATATTTAATTTTAATTGAAACTATAAATGGATCATATTCCATTGGAAACTAAAGTTTTTTCTATTTAAGAAAACAAAGGTGAAAAAGACAATGGCTGATTGATATGGGGATTCGAACCTTTGCTCAGCAGAAGAAGACAGTGTACTGAAAGAACCCTACCTCACTGATTCAATGGACTGTTCCTCTCACACATCGCAAATCCCTAAATCCCTCTTTAATTTTATTTGGTCTTAGCATCAAACATTTGTAATTTATTTGCATACCAACAAATTCATATCTCAGTTTTGCTTTTTTTACACGAATCTTGGTCGGTATATTTCTGCCCTCTTTGATTTGACTTGCTTCATTTTCAAAGTAAAAAACAAGTAAATTTTACATTTTCTTTCTTTACAACCCTAATAAGTGCTTATATAGATGAACCCAAGCAACCTAATAGTAAAGGTTTAAAACGAAATATATATATAATCATTTGGGTAAATATTAGAACTGAATTTGAATATGATCCTACGTAGTATAAATATTAGGGTCTGAATAAATTTTAACAATTATGTGTATATTTTTTAAATCGAGATCATTTAATTCCTCAAATTTTCTAATTTTACAGATTAATTTTTTAACTTTTAAGTTGGTAAATTAATTCCTCAAATTTACGTTGACTTTGCGAAATTGGACTCATAAAAAGTCAACAAGATTTATGTAACGTTCTTTGTTTACTCAGTTAACGGTTGACTATATTAATCTCAATTTTGTGTGGTCAACGTTGAGTTGGGAAATTATTTTGCAATTACGATAGTTGTGGATTATTTATGCCGATTGTAAATAGTTGAGGAATAAAATAAGCATTTTCCTCCTAAACGTTTAGGGAAAAATGGTCAAAATCAAGCTCTACTAAATTCGATGTGTCGAAAAACACTTGAACTAAAATACGGTGTAATTTCTTACTTTCTAGACATAAATTTAAATTTCATACCCAAACTATTGAATCTGACCCAAATTCAGCATTGACCACAAATCCGTTAGTCAAACTGTTAACAACGCTGACTCAGCAGTCTGAGTCTGCTGAGTCTGCTGCCACGTCAGCTAAAGCGTTCACAATTGTTGAGTCAGCTGCCACGTCAGTCGTCATTCAATTTGTTTTTTCAATTTTTTTTAAAAAATGATATCATTTTTCTATATATATTTTGTATCTAAAATTTTAATATTCCATTAATCTTAATTACCTAAAAATGATTCTATTTAAATCTTAATTTTTATGTTGTAATTTTTTTTTATTAATCATACGAGTTAAAAATATATAATTAACTTGTTCTTTGTGGAACTATATTTTAAAGGAATATAAATTTCATATATATATATATATATAGATAAACAAATCAAATTGAAGATAACCAATTATATCATTAAAAAAAATCTAGTTATATTTTTGATGACATATATTGCGCTAATGTGGATCCTTCCAATTGGTTTAAGTTATTGGAAGTTAGTATTTTTCTTTATTTCTGTAATTGGTTTAAGCATCTAGTCTAGCCACGCAACTTTGTTCATCAACCTGAGAAGTCTCTCCATAAACTCATCAAATTTCTCAAGTGGTTTAAGCATCTAGAAAGCTTCATCAAGCTGGTTTCCTTGCGCATAAGCGTCTTAGCATTTTTCTTTATTTATGTAATTTTTATATTTTATTCTACTATATAATAGAAATATTTAGGTATATGGTTGGTTTGATTCCAAATTTTATTTCAGTTTGGTTCGAATTCACAAGTTTTGGTTAAGATAAGTTAGTGTTTCAGAGTTTTTTCGTACTTTTGGGGAAACAATCCACCTATATAAGATTAATAAAATATTACAAATTTAGACAAACAAATAAATATAGAAAAAAAAATTGGAAATTTTCTTTAAAGAAAATTAATGACGGCTGACGTGCCAGCTGACTCAGCAAATGTGGACACTTTAGCTGACGTGGCAACTGACTAAGAACAACCTCAATGGTGAGGGTATCTCACCAATACAATATTAATTTTTTAAAAAATTAAATAATTAAATTTATAAAAAAAAAATTGGACCAATGAAAAATGGCCACGTATGCTTGGTGTATCTCAAGTTTTTTTTGGTATCTCAAATGAGATACCCATGTCTCTCTCTCTCTCTTCTCTTTTGAATTTTTTTCTTTTTTTTATTGGTGGGTATCTCATTGAGATATCCATTGTGGTTGTTCTAAGATTGTTGAGTCAGCGCTGCTAACGGTTTGACTAACAGATTTGCGGTTAGTGCTAGATTTGGTTTGGATTCAATAGTTTGGGTATGAAATTTGAATTTTGTATGTTCGGAAAGTAAGAAATGACAATGTATTTTAGTTCAATTTTTTTTTGGCACATCAAATTTAGTAAAGGTTGATTTTGACCATTTTTCCAAACATGTAATCCCCCAGTTCCACAAACACCCATTAATAATACTTTTATTGAGCGTAAACCTTATACCTCTCCAAAGATCTCGAACTAGAGGGATGAGGTTCAACTTCCTTACGAAATGTCTCACCATTTGCCACTAGGCTATACACTGAATTGGGTTTGTGATACATATATTATCAATGATTGGTGTAAATCTTTAAAAGTTATAAATCGAAAACCCACATGTCATGTCGAATATATATTTAAAAAAAAATAAAAATTATGTATGATGCTAGAGATGGTGAGGAAGCGGGGACCAAAAAGTAGAAGAAACAACATAACTCTAATTGCCTAGTTTGAAATGTTTTTGAATTTCCACATGTGAGGGTCCAAGACAAGATAATGTCAAATTCTATTCATGATTTATTTTTATTTTTTACAATTTATGGTAGACAGCCGTCGTACTAAAATACGGGTTATAATTTTATATAAAGAGAGTAATATATTGAATCAGAAAAAAAAAAAGTGAAAGGAAATGAATAAAAAAATTGGATGTGGAGACAGAAATAGATCTGAGTAAGAAGAAACATGCAACGAATTAAAAAGAACTCACATGCCTTCCCTATCTCTTCTTCCATTCCAAGTGGTCCCAAATCTTCTTCCATATGTGGATTCCTATTGCCTTTACCCTAATTTATATCCAAAGTTTCTTTGTTCTACGTATACGTCTCCTTAATTTTTAATTAGATCGAATTGAAAGTATGTAATTTCGAGATATACTTACAAGCACGCACGATGTCAAAAAAAAAAACACACACACACACACGCACCTAGTAGAAAGCAACATCACCATTTTTTTTTTTTAACATCGCAGTTTATATATGGAAAAGATGCATAGAACTTACAAGAACTTATTCAATCAAGTTTTTGAATTGATTTCTACTTATTGTTAACTTCTGTGTACTCAATCATAAAGTATATTAAAAATGAATCGTAGACTATAAGTCCAGCTAATTAAGAAGGTAAAGTCATAAGGTCTCATGGAGTATATATATGACATTCCACAGATGAAGAAACAAAACTCTTTCAATGTATATCCTTCGTTCCAATACTCTAAAACCCTAAAGCATATGGAAATGGTAAGGAACAAAACTTCTTCTTCAAATTATGGCAAAAAAAATTATTGGCATTTTTCTTCTGTTTTTTTTTAACACTAAACAAATGATGAGAACTACTACAAAGACAACTCTACAACGGATAACACTATCGGCTCCACAACGATCTAAGAACACGATGAACAACTCTATTTGCACCACGTGTGATCACGATGAACGGCTCCACTTACAGCACGTTGAAGATTTCCTTATAAGCTTCCATTAATTTGCAGAAATTGTGTCATCTGGGAATCGAAACCCGGACCTCCTGGTGTAGAAACTTTAATGAACCATTTGGTCAACCACTGGACTAAGGAGACTTCCACAAAGACGTTTTTATATAATTTGGAAATTTTGAGCATTCTTCGGCTCTTTATTTTTTTGGGGATAAATTTTTGATAATATATATAACATAATTTATCTCTATCAAACGGGAATTTGAATTCAAAAACAAATACGTAATCCAATTTTCAAGAAAATCCGTTCTAAACCAAATAAGGGATCAAAACAGCAAGATATATATACCAATCAATACATTCAAGATATATATGAAATTGATGAGAAGAAAATTATTTTGTATAGACAATCATATAATGAAGGGCTCATTATCTGTTATTTCAACCAGTGAAATTAAGTAACCATATAGTATATTATCTCTATGCAAACGCACATATATATGTGAAAGCATTGGCAAGAAAAAAGCAAGGAAGCAAACCATAAAATCGAATGAAATTAATTGTGATACACAATTCAAGCCAACTTTATTCAGAATTTAACAACAATATGTAAAGATTAATTAAAGAACCTGCATGAATGGATATGAAAGTGAAAAGGCTCAAGTGGGTCATGAAAATGAAATGTCACGGTGGGTTGTGCCCTAGTCGAAGTTCAAGATCAGGCTCATCCACTAATGCTCCTGTCGTCTCTTTCATCGAGCCAATGCTCTCATCATCTCCTATCGAATATTCTATAAGACGAGGAGGAACCTCTACGGGAGAATTCAACACCGAAAGCGCAAGGTTGCTCGAAGGAAACGACGTCGCACCATAGAAATTCATCATATCACGGGAATTACCAAACATGCCATTAGGGTTTTGCAATTGGTAGAAATGGGACAAACCTTCAATGTTAGCCGCCGTGGATTGGATTATAAGCGTCGTTGGCGGAACACAAGAGTTGAGTAAGGTCGTGCCGCCTCCTCTAGCCGCAGCGGTGGGACCCGGATGAGCCCTAGATGAGGCGCGGTCACGGCGGTGGACATTCATGTGTCCGCCTAAGGCTTGAGCAGAACGGAACTCACGGCGGCAGAAATTGCAACTGTAAGATCTTGGAGGCCAAGTTGTACCAGAGATGTTGCCTTTAGTGTCTTGCTCGAAGGCTTTGACTTCCCAAGATTCATCATCATCCTCCATTAATTCTTCAACTTTGTTAGGGTTCCACATCCATGCACCACCGTTCATTCAAGGATGAGTTTTTTTTAAAGAGAAATCTCAGTAGAGAAGATGAAGAATAAGAAGAAGATGGGGTTGATGGATAATGATGTAAATAATAAATATAGAGATGGACCCGAAATATATATAGGATATGTCATTTATCTTCAAATTGTCATTTTCAGTAAATGAAACAAAAAAAATAGAACCATTTCAAATTTTACTGAGATATAAGAGAATGAAAATTTTGATTATCACTTTTAAATTTCAAAATATGCAACATATTCTTTTTTAATTCATTGCAGATATACTACTTCGCAACTATATGTATATATATATATATATATATATATGTTGGAAAATTAAAAAATGAAGTCTGATTTTCTATTAGTTACATATATTTAGCTACTTTTGGAAATTTACGATACAACTTTAGTTAGATCCTATGTTTAACCCTATATATGCTTTTGATGTGTACATCTTCTATCTTCAATGCCAGTTTGCCGTTTTGTAATTAAAATACATGAGTCCCAGATTGCTATGCATTTAACATAGGAAACCCAATTGCAAAAAAAACAAACAAGTGTAAATTATATATATATAAATAGGTGAAGATTTAAAGAGAAGAAAAAAAGTTGGTTGTGACTTTGATGTCCTATGTAAGGTTAAGACAAAGTTTGTTTGCTTTAAATGGAGAGGCAAAGATCTTAGCTTTGCGTGATCACTACTAAGATTCTCTTGTTAGAATCTGACAAATGACTTGTGTAGCTTTACACTGTCACATTATTACCATATATTTTAGCTAATAATCCTACATATGGTGGCCTACAATTCGAGATATATATCATAAAACTATCTACATATATATATTACACATGTATGGTGTATAAAGGAATTTTATATAATTATTTATTTTCCTACGTCGAAAAAGATTTTTTTTTTTTTTTCTTATGCCAAAAGGGAAATTTTATTCAATTTAAAATCCCGGAATTAAAAGAAAGAAAAAAAAACAGAAGAGCTGAAAGTGATGGGCCTTAATGTCCGAAAGATATTTTCCATATAAAGTCATTACATTGTTGGTATCGTTGGGAGTTTAGTTAGATTTCAATCACTCTTTCGTTGGACCATATGGATCGCATTTGTTTTGTCAAATTCTTCAATTTACTAAGGGGATTATTATGAGTTGGATTTATATAGAGTTTGGTTGATTTTAAAAATCAAGAGATTTGTCAAATTTGCATAGAGTTTTGTTGAATTGTAGAAATCTTTTAAACTTGTAAAGAGTTTTGTGTATTTAAACAATTCATAAAAGAATTTTATTATAACAAACTTTGAGAATCCAAGAGATATACATAGTATTTTGAAAGTTATGTTTTATGAGTTAAATTGTTAAGAACCTATATCCCAATTGCACTAGATTTTAACAGAATCACGGAATCATTAAAATCCAAATTTTTTGAATAACAATGAATTTTGACTATGATTTAAAACTCATCAAACCAATAACAATAGATTTATAAAGAATGTTATAAGCCTTAAACGAATAACAGTAGAATCTTTTAAAATATATAAAAATTCACAAACCAATAACAGAAAAATCTTAAACTCTAAAAAATTTGGAAAATCAACCTCTCAATAACCTTTCCTAAAAGTTCTTTTACTTATTTCCTTAGAAAAAAAAACAATCAATGAGAAATGTCGGCCCAAATAAAGGTCACTGTGGATCCCTGCGTTTGCTTTAAATGGGCCTTTAGACAAGTAGTTTAGTCCTTCTAACTATTTTTGAAGAAACCATTTGTTGAAGTAAAGCCTTATACTTTTATTTGGTTGTTAGCATTTGCGAAATACTTTAATACTATTACTTATGTAAAATTTATGTTATTTTCCTGAGATTACATTCTTTTTTGTAATAGATAATATTTTTTTTGGGTCAATCAGTTTCACAAGATAATAATTATAATCGTCAATGATAGAAATATTTTATAAGACTATACCCAACAAACATCAGACGAACGGTCTACTATTGGTTGTAGAAAGCTTCCATAATCTGTAACTTTGATTTAAACCACGAATGTACCAATGTTCGTACATACGTGTATATATGTATTATATATATATAAATATTTGAACCTTTTAACAAAACAAAAATATGAAGACGAGAATAAAGGAAAGATAGATTAAGGGAGAAGCAAAGGATGACGTTTTGCCAGCGAAGCTTTTGGGAGCAAAGAGAATCCTTTCGCAGCTATCAAACGACCGTTTCTCCCGGACGATGACTTTCTTTTGGCCGCCCATCACATCTACTTATACAACATCTTTCTCTATTTATTTTTCATTTAATATATGTGATGAAAAGGAAAAATCTAATGTTATGTAATATAATATTATATTTTGTATATTACCTCAACTGGAAAAAGTAGATTAAACAAAGTTTAGAGATTACATAATCGAGTGATGCTTGGAACAGAGTTAATATTATATGTTATGGTTTCGAACCTAAATGGATTACGTATTTTAGCCCAAAAAGTCTTGGTAATCCAAAAAAAAACCAGAAACTATTGGTAATCCAAAAAAAAAAAAAAAAATTTGTGATGAGATGTATATAAGATTTTAATTTAAAATAAATAAGAAATATATTTACAGACAGCGTTATTTTTAAACTGTAAAATTAACATGATGATTTCATGTTTTCGAAAATAATAATGATATTCGATTAACTTTGTATTTCATTTCTCCAAGCTATTGACTATTTTTGTTTTAAATAATTAATACGTGCTTTGTCGCTTTCTGTGAATTGTAAAACAAAATACTATTGGTTAATTAAGACCTAATCGGTCCATTAATGTACTTATCATAAACAATGACTTGGTGCGTGTCAATGAGTATAGTTGATATATGAAACGTGGAAAAACAAATATTTACAATCGATTAGCTAGTAGTATTCAATTTATCTAAGCTGAGTAGTTGATATATTCGGCTTAATTGGATTGTAAGCCCTTAAAAAAATTTAAGATCTTAAAAAACAAAAAACATATTCTCATCGTTCTTATATAAGTGATGTTTAAGGTTTTTGCACATAGATTAATGATTCATATAATTTTAATTTTTTATACTAAAAATATTATTTATTATATATTTAAACATAATTTAACTAATAAAAATAATATATAAAATATAAAAAGTCAAAAATAATTTTTTAAAAAAACTATTTAATTTTGTATTAATTTATGAAAATATCACTTATTTGATACAGTAATAAAAAAACCTCTAAACATCACTTATTACATAAAGCAGTGAGTACTTAAGATTAGCTCAAATTATCACATGATGAGTCAGGGAGCATACACAGATTGTTTTTTGAGCTGCGGGAATCGCACGTGCCCACATGGCAAGTTCTGACTCTAATTGGCTAGATTTGTTGTACACGTGGCGTTTCCGGAGTGATCAAAGCTTTTGAAATCACGTGATGCGTGTTCGTATTGCCTATCGATCTAATCCCTTGCCTTCGTGTCCGTACTTCCAGGTAAAATAAGCACACGGACACTGATTTTCTTTCGCTAGTTTAATTTTCAACGATTTTTTTTTTTTTTTTTAAAAGAACGTAACAAAACTGAAAAGACTACAAATCTATATGTATTGGATAATATAAAAAAATAAATACATTAGTGTAACTGTAGCATTATAGCATAATATTTTTGGGGATTCAAAATTAATTTTAAGGTTTTGTTTTTTTTTTAGGCCAAAAACTTAAAAAATATATATATTTGAAGGTCAAAAAAAAAAAAAAAATGGAGAACAAGGCCAATGTTTCATCTAACATAGCGTAGGACCGGTCCTGATAGCATGTGACCAAAAATTTAATCTACTTTTTTTGGCTCTATTAGTTTTAGAATTTCAATTTCGAAAAATGAACTTTATATATTATTTCTGGTTGTTACCGCATAAGTTTCATGCTCTGTGTTCTTCCTGATTTAGGTGTAACTAATGCAATATTTCAAGTTCAAAGAAAAAAAAACTAATGCAATATATCATACTATCATAGAGTATAGTGATTAATGAACGAACTCTATAGTATAAGGAAAAAAGGTGTAGTATATTATATGTAAATATAATCAGTGTCCTTCATTAGTGGGATTTGATTGCATATCAATTTACACTAAATTTTGTTGGATTTTGTATCTTTTTAGTAATGGAAGAGGAAAACGTAAGTGACCAAGGCTATCTATGTTAGATTTTCTTTCTTAGTTTTCTTATTTTTCCGATTTTTAAAACTATTGTTGAACCTTTTATTCTATAATATTTTCGAATTAGAACAGTTATTCCTTCCATTTTATATTAGTTGTCGTTTTAGATTTTAAATTTTGTTTCATATTAATTGTCGTTTTATAATTTTAATATAAATGTTTGATAATATTTATAATTTTATCCCTATTTATTTAGCTTATTAATTAGTGTAATTATAGTATATAATACATTAATAAAGGATAAAATAAAAAAAATTGAATTATTTTTTTAATATACGTAAAATAATCTAAAACGACAACTAATATGTAACGGAGACAATATTATTCACTGAAATAATTAATGTGAAGTGCCTCATAGGCCTATACCTCTCCGGAATAAATTGACGAGAAGCTAAGTATCGTACACCGGTACACGTGTTTTAGACTCGACTATTGTAGTATCTCTCAATTTATTTTTCCAATAACTATATTTTACTCTATATAAAAAGTGTTCATCTGATTAACCTAACAAAAAAATTACTTGTGTGTTTTTTTTTTCCAAAGTATTTGTGTACTGTTTAGGGAAGGGTTTTTAAGCATGTGAATATTGCACCATTAAGAATTGCATTAAAATACGATTACTTTATACAAATAGTAATATTTGTCAACTACTAATATATGAAATCTTTCTTGATAGCTAGATCATTCATTATAGAATTCTTAGTATAAAAAACACCCGTTGTTCTTTGATTAATAATAGGATGATATTTTACGAAATGCTATATTACTATTAATATGTGGGTGTGTGAATAAGAAGCCATAGAAACTTATGTATATGTCTAAGATTTTAAGGAAACTGTTCATTGCATAATGATTGCATAGTAAAAAGTAAAAATATTATAGAAATGTAGGTTTATAAAATTACATAAGGAAAGTATCAATATAAAAATAAGGTTAAAAAAAAACATAAAAAATGCATCGATTATTTTTGTATCAGTGCTTCTAAGTTCATATGGTGGTTTCATGTTATTATCATATTATGTCTCACTTTTAGGGGATTTAACACTATTACTCGCAGTATTATATATACGTTATGTTATTTAATCACAGCGTTGTGCACTATTTAATTGGTGATATAAAATTATTAATTTTTTTATGCGATAACATATAGTATATAGCAGTAAAAAAGTATGGTATAATTAAATAGTATTTAAAAACTAAATTAATTATAAATCATTACAACATGTTATAAAACATATAGAAAAATAGAATTTTAACTATCTACTATCATATACTACTACTTAACATTTTAATTACATTTTAAAATTTATATAAATATACATATCTACCGTTTAAATTGATGGCGGTAGGAAAGTGACTATACAAAATTTTATGTTTTGTGACGATACAATACACAAAATTTTATGTTTTACCCTCATTTTTTTCAATCCACGTCTATTGGTTTTAAGGTTTCAGTGTTTCACCTTTGTTCGATTATCGATTTGATAGCAATTTCGTAAATCACAGTTTATCAATTAATTTGTAGATTCTGCAATTTCTTTATCTGTACCACATGTGTATTGAACATGCGATGAATATAATTAAAACAAATCATTAGGAAAATCTTGTAAGTTGTATTACCTTATTTACTGGAGTATTTTACAATATCGAAATATTAAAAATCATGTTTGAGTTAGTTCATTAAAGGGATTAAAAAAAGGTTATAAGAAGCATTCATATGTTTGTCGCCTACCATCCAAAGCTCCGTATTTGAGGCCGACAATTATATATTTGCGTGTTTAATTACAAAATTAAGAAGCTAGCGACATTAATCACTTTGATATAAAGTGAAGGGTTTGATTTTCAAGGCCAAAAGTTGTAATTGTGGGGACTTCGGACTTAAATACGCATTAAGACAAGCTAATCACCGATTTCGCGTCCGAAAGTCATAATGCAATTGGTCTTGGTCTAATTCTAATACTTAATTTATATATTTCGTTGGTTAGGTGTATGGTGGGAAATGGACAAATTAGCTCATGCATTAAGACTCCATTAGAGATGCACTTGGAAGAATCACAAAAGGCTCTTAGTGGCCTCAATTATTCGAGTTGGTCAATTGTAAGTTTGTAACCTAGATTAGTGCTTAGCTAGCTCTTCTTATTTTAATATATTAACAATTAACACCATCTGATATATATATTTTTATTTTTTCTCTCTCGTATATATGCATACAAAACTGAAACAAATGATTCATAAAAACTTATTTTTTATTTTGTTTAATTTGGTGGTTCTATATATAAATTCATGTATATACACTAATATAAGTACTGTATATATAATATGCATGCATGTGTGCATGTTTGGATGCGAATCGATTTTCTTGTAAAGAAAATGACTATGCAGGGGTAATTTGGAGTAAAAACCAAAGGGGAAAAAGACTTGGATTCGATCATCAATTTTCAGATGAGAAATAATCCTTTTTAAAATATTCTAAGAAAGAAGAAACAACTACTCTACAATCCCAGACTTTAATTCCCCAATCACAAAGTCTTTTCTTTTTCTGATAATTTTTTACCTTCCTTCTTCCAAACACTTCTCTATCGTTTAATGGATTTGTGCTTCTTATATGGGAAAATGAAATGTTTACCTAAATACATAAAATATCGTTCGATAACATCAATTTAATTATCTTAAGAAACTCGAAGCATTCATTATTGACAAAAAAAAGAAAAATCGAAATGGAGCAACAAAATATCGATCGATACACGTTTTTGAATTAAAATGTTGTTTTTATGTAGTCATATAAAAGTAACTATATAATTAAACAAAATAAAGGCAAAAATACATTTCTAAAATTTTTGGAGGCTTTTTAGGGAAGCACGAAGAGCTTAATAAATGATTTAAAAGGATATCTCCAACTTCAAGCAAACCCCATACCTCTGCATCCTTTACCTGCTCTTCTTTATCCCCACACCACATTCACACACATATAGATACATGTACGTATATATATATATATATATATATGAATAATTTTGTCAATATATAGACGTAATAACCAATTTTGTCCTTTTCAATTAACCCAATAGATTAATAGGACCAGTTTCGTGGAATTTTATTATCTAGTTTACTAGGACAAACTTATCGGATCGGTGATGTCATTAGTGATTTGTATATATCTAAAAAAAATCTTTTATATATGAACTAAATATTAAGCGAAATAATAAGTATATATAACACTATCTCGTAACATCTCTTTTGGTAAATTTAATAATTACATAGAGTATACATATAAGCATTTGCTTTTTACCATAAATATTTGGAAGATAATACGTATACTAC
This sequence comes from Eutrema yunnanense, assembly GCA_002933935.1. Taxonomy (NCBI): domain Eukaryota; kingdom Viridiplantae; phylum Streptophyta; class Magnoliopsida; order Brassicales; family Brassicaceae; genus Eutrema; species Eutrema yunnanense. The sequence goes on along the minus strand of PKML01043819.1, from coordinate 88,403 downwards.
TATCAAATTGGTGAATTAGGGCAGGTGAAAATGCAGAAGCCTAGTAGATAGATGTTCTTACATAACTCCCCCGAGATTTAAGGGCTTTTTAGAGAGAGAAACAAAGAAGCAATTCCCAATGTTTTCATGAGAGAGAGAGAAGTGACAGCCTGCTTCTTGGCCGACAGCTATACGTTCATCTCTCTCGCTCCTCTTTCTCTTCTCTCTCAGCTTTCATCTCCCACGTGTATCCCTTCTCCTTCGCACGTGCCTACTCACATTTTCTACTTATACATGTATGAAAGGGTGAAAGAGTACCCCGAATGTTCAGAAACGAAATGATGATGAGTTTATTTGAAATGATATTGCTAATATTTATATAGAGTAGTTGTTATTATATATATCTGCAGCCTGCAGGCATTTTATTGATTTTTGGAAATAAAATCAGTTTCTGCTTACGAACAGTAGTTTTCAACCTCGTACCAACACTGTTCAATGTCTGTGTTTGCGTAAACATTATAATTAGGTATTTCAATATTCATCATGTACTTTTGTAGAAACCTACACACACACACACATATATATATATATATATGTTCGACTATATTTTTAATGTATATATATAATGATAGATAATTTAGCTTATAAATTTGTTTTTCCTTGGTTAGAAACCCTAGAGGTTACGTGCTTTGATCCAAGAACTTGGATTTGACATTTCTGATTCGAATTCGTGTTTCTTTAATCTAAATTACAAAAGTAAATTACGCGAGAAAGTTAGTTCGCACCTTAGGCGCGTTTACTTAACGCGTACCGCTAGGTGCGTAATTACGTTCTTAGCCCATATAATTATAATTATAGGGAATGTCTTAACGATTATATACGAAGTGTTCAACTTTTCTTTTGTTTTTTTATTCAGAGTAAATTTACAAAAGTACAAAAAAAAATACCTTACAACCTTTGACAACGTCGGCGAAACGCTAGACACCGGAGAAACCAAACAGAAAAATATCCGGTGGCCAAAACTAATTTTCTCTCGACGGTACATATTCTTATTATAGTCTATTACTATGCACTAAAATATGTGCTCTAGTATATTTTACTTAATGGTATAAATTCCGGACGATTTCCAGTCAATCAATATTAATGAATTTTGTTTGTTCTTAAGGACCTTTTGAATTTAGTTATTTATTGATTTAGTAGATTCTATGGAACTATAGAAAAACTATCTTTGTATTGTACTCATCATAAAACTATCATTTTATATTTTAACATTACTCATCATGAACTATATATTGTATTATAGAAAAACTATCATTGTTTTTAATTACTTCATGATGAGTAATGTTAAAATATAAAATGAACCCATCGGTGTTGATTCGGTTAGTATTTAACAGCTTCAATATTAACATGGTCAATAAATATATGGGGGATTACTTTATAATATATCTACCGACTAACATATATATGTTTTAGTTTCATATATTATACGTGTGTAAAATATGGTTACCTACCTTATTAAACATATTTTTTAGGGAAAGCATTGTGGCTAATTTAATAACTTAAAGACCCACTTACTTCAATTATATCTATGTAAACAAAAAAGTTGTATGTGTCTACACAAATGCTATTGGATAAGAAACCATAAGCCACAAACATCCTTAACATATAATATAGAAAATAATAGATAAAGATTAAAATACATAAAATAAATTTATAAGCAGTGTATATTATATATATGGCTTTGTCAGACACCACTACGTTCGTTCCAAAAGTCGTCATTACCAATAGGTTTAGCTTTTTAATTATAGTGGTTACAAATATATCAGCTTATCAAGTTATTTAAACAATATTTTAGATACTATAATTTAACTAAATAGAAGCGACTTCACACATACATCATTTTTTATTTATAAAATATATTGTATACGTAAAACTAAATCAATAACTTTCATTGAGAAAGCAAGCCCTTTTGATTGTATATTAGTCTAAGTCATAACGTGGGAAAATTATAATTTCTAAAGGGTTAAAAGATTTACAAACTTTTGCACGTGGAATGTACAATTAACCCTAAAATATTGAAGCCAACTAAACAAATTATAAAGATACAGGGTCTTTGATTTGATTGTAATCATTTTGTCATAGAAATTGTTCCACAAAATTCATACTATTTTATGGATATATAATTCAGATAATATAGAGTGAAATCAAAAATTATTTCAAAATTAAGCAACTCCAAGTGTTGCTATGCTATGTCAACCAGTTACGGTTGATTGTTCATTTCGATCTGACGGTTTTGAACACGATGTTGTGATTATGTCTAACCCTACATATAATAAAGTTGGTCTTGGTCTTGATAAAATCATGAGAATGCCAAAACAGTAATTATAGTAAGAAACAAAAATTCCAGGGAGCTGCGTTATATTCATCGAAAAATCTTAAAATCGTATTGGACAACAATAATTACGGATGTTTTCTAACAAGATCAACAATTCTAACACTTGCAAGCTCGTAATTATGAAATGTTATTAAACTAAAGTTGGTTTTAATAAAACATAAGTCATTACAAATTGATATATATATATATATATACAAAATATTGACCAAATGATTCACATGTCTCAAAATTTAAGCGATTTCCGATGTAAACAACTTCACTAACTCGAGTTTATCATTATTTTTCTTTACTCTGATACATACCTATATAATATATCCACTATGTTTGGTGTCATTTTAACACATTTTATATAAATTAAAAAGGTTCAAATATACAATTATTGTATATGTTTCAGGTTCGAAGTTATTTTTGGATTAAAAAAAATCATGAAAAAACATAATTCTTTTAAATTATTTAAACTGCATAAATAAGATTCGAAACATCTAATTTTTTTGTAAAAACTTCATGTCTTAAAATATTTAGTGTCTAAAGCGTCGGTTTCATGGTCTTTAATTAGCTCAAAATCAGTCATGTTCTATTTCATACTCTCTCCGTTATGTAATAAGTGATGTTTTAAATGTTTTTTTTTGTTTTTAAATAAGTGATATTTTCACAAATCAATACAAAATTAAATAGGTTTTTGATTGTTTTGATTTTTTATATTTTACAAATTATTTTTATTGATTGAATTGTGTTTAAATATACAATAAATAATGTTTTTAGTATAGAAAAAAAAATATCACTTATATAAGAACAGAGTGAGTATTACTAAGTAAATGATAATGACTCTAATTGAAAGTCTACTAGGTCTAAATAAGGGATAAATTAAGAATTTGGTTTAAAACACACACTGGAAATGTAAAACTACTAAGTTTTGTAAAAATAAAAAAAATAACTCTAAATCGATATTTGTATGAAATTGAGAGAATATAATTGTTGACAAAAAAAGAGAGAATATAATTAAAAGTTAATGTAGGAAACACAAATATAAATGATGAATTGAATGTAACAACATTAATAAAGGCACGAAATTATTGGTTTGAAATGATTAGATCCAACTAATTTCCAACCAAAGACGGTCAAAGCCAAATAAGCTCTCCATGAGACCGAAGAGAAACCCATCCAAATGGTTCAGACAATCGTGGACCCCACGCGCCGCTTCTCTCCGTTCCCCACTTGATGATATTCTCTCTCTTCTCTCTATCTCCAATTAAATTTAACTTTGATTAGTTTTGGTCAACTTTATAGTTAACCATGGTTAACTAATAAAATGATTATCCTATTTTCCGAGATAAATTTATGTACAAGTATGACATATGTATTGGCCTAAGTTTGTTTTCTAGATTGCTTCTATTTATCAAAAAATAATAGAATAACTTCATAATAGCGCTGGCTTATAACTTTATTTTAAAGTAGGATTGGAAATTTTTATAATCTATAATAGCGTTTAGAATGAAAAATAGAGTAGAATTGTAAATGATTTTACATCTAAATTTAAAAAATAAATTCAATTTTATATAAAATAAGGCATATACATAATATATATGAATTTTAAATAAATTATCAATAACAAAGGCAAGGCAATGATGGTGAAGAATGTTTTGAATGACAGAAAAGATGAAGCATCTTAATGAAACCCACAAGATAACCCCAACCACATATTATCATGATGGGTTCATACATCTTAATTAAACTTTCATTTTCTTTAAATACTTTTAACTTATTATATACCAATTAGATCACACCCACTCACATACATCTCCTTCCCAGCTTCTTACGCGCCTAACATACGCGTGTAGACTACTTCCTTTTGGCCTTTTAATACGATTTCTACTAATTAGAGTATTAATTTTGAAACTTTGTATTCATGTACTCAAAGTCTCAAACCAATACCAATTATGAGATGAAACAAGTTTGGATGTTTTTTTTCAAGAAAAATTCTTTATATGTCAAAAAATTATAATTATTTTCATGTTTTCATTTTTTAATAAAATAATTTTATGAATTGTAAACGAAAATACAAAATACCAAAAAGGTTTTAAAGGTAATTTTTACTATAATAATAAAATACCATATTTTTCTTTTATTATAAATATTTTATTCTATAAAGAATAATGTTTCAAAATTAAAGTTGGAAAATTTTTAAAATCGATTAATAAAAAAATTAAAAATGGCATATACTACAAAATTAAATCGATGAATTGTAATAGATATACTACAAAATTAAATCGATTAAAAAATTCTGATTCATAATCTTAAAAAATAAAGTTACTAAAATAAATTAAAAATTAAATTTATCCTAAAAATCAAAATTTAATTTAAAAAGGAAAAAAACATTTTTTAGTTTGTCCATTTAGACGAAGGAAATTAATCATAAAAGGAAAAAAATTCTAAGTTTCTACTTCTATATAAACCACAATTTGGTAGTATATCTATTACAAAAAAAAAAAATCCAATAATCGTATCAAATGCCATTTATTGCATTTATTCACCAAATTTTTCTTTCAAAATATATATTTATTTCATCGTAAACTTTGTTTCTAAATTTATGTAGAGAAATACCCTCAAATAGCACAAAAAAAAATTTTGTTCCAAAACTAGCACCCTAAATTTAAAATACCAAAAATAGCACAACTAATTATTTTAAAATACTTATTTACCAAAAGTAAATTTAAAATAGAATTAAACATTATGTTTGGGTTCACTATTTCTAATTTAGGGTTTAGTTTTTTCCCATTAGGAAATGATTATAAGTCATTTTTATATTAAATTTGTGCTAATATTGTCAAAATTGGTGCTATATTTGTGATTTTCACCCTTGGGTGCTAAATTTGGGAACTTTTAGTTTTTTGTGCTATTTTGTAGAATTGCCCATTTATGTATTATATATTTTTATGGGTAATCTAATTTTGTTTTCTATATTTTTGTCTTTAATTTTTTTTTACAGGTTATAAAATATTAAATTACAAATCTGCATATATACGGATACTTATCTAGTACTATATAAATTTATAAACAAAACAAAATAAAACATAAGTTTAAAAAAAAAACCTAATAAAAAAAACAATGCAAACAAAAAACCCTAATATATTTTGCTTATGGTACTCGCCTATAGTTCACGCTCTTGGATAAGAAGAAGAAGAGTGGAATTACCTGCTGAGTCCAAAACACACAAAACGACATAAAACTCTCAAAGAGATGAAATTTTGAATTGAAGTCGATACCAAAACGAAATATTTAATTAATAAATATTCTGTAAGAGTTTAGGTTAGACAAGTGACTGCATATACATACTTATATCTATATATACACAAACATATTTTTCTTCTTCTTTAATGCTTTATTTTAGTCTCACCTTCTCCTTCTACTTTTTATCATTTCCCTTTCTCCATTTTCGTCTTCCTAACTTCTTCACAATCCTCTCTCATTATTTTCTAGTTTAATTTGTTTTTAATCCTAAAAGAAAAATTATAGTAAATCTACAAAGAAGAGAAGCTTTATTTTAATCTTGTTGTGTGTGTGTGTGTGTTTTTATATAATTTTTGTTTTTTACAAATTAAAATCTCTCCTTTGCTTTTGATGTGGGCATGGCTGGTCTTGATCTAGGCACAGCTTTTCGTTACGTTAATCACCAGATCCATCGTCCCGATCTCCACCTTCACCACAATTCCTCCTCCGATGACGTCACTCCCGGTGCCGGAATCGGTCGTTTCACCGTCGACGATGACGACAACAACAACAACCATCAAGGTATTGACTTGGTCTCCGGTGGAGGATCAGGTAGCTCTGGAGGAGGAGGAGGTCACGGAGGAGGGGGAGACGTCGTTGGCCGTCGTCCACGTGGCAGACCACCTGGATCCAAAAACAAACCGAAACCTCCGGTGATAATCACGCGCGAGAGCGCAAACACTCTTAGAGCTCACATTCTTGAAGTAACAAATGGTTGCGACGTTTTCGACTGCGTTGCGACTTACGCTCGTCGAAGACAGCGAGGGATCTGCGTTCTGAGCGGTAGCGGAACGGTGACGAACGTCAGCATACGTCAGCCATCTGCGTCTGGAACGGTTGTGACGCTACCAGGAACGTTCGAGATTCTTTCTCTCTCCGGATCGTTTCTTCCTCCTCCGGCTCCTCCCGGAGCAACGAGTTTGACTATATTCTTGGCCGGAGGACAAGGACAGGTCGTCGGAGGAAGCGTCGTCGGTGAGCTTACGGCGGCTGGACCGGTGATTGTAATCGCTGCTTCGTTTACAAATGTTGCTTATGAGAGACTTCCTTTGGAAGAAGATGAGCAACAACATCTCGGAGGAGGAGGAGGAGGAGGAGGATCTAACGGAGGAGGTAATTTGTTTCCGGAGGTTGCTGTCGGAGGAGGAGGAGGACTTCCGTTCTTTAATTTACCGATGAATATGCAACCAAATGTGCAACTTCCGGTGGAAGGTTGGCCAGGGAATTCCGGTGGAAGAGGACCTTTCTGATGTGTATATATTGATAAAATCATTATATATATACCGGCGGAGGAGCTTTTCCGGCGAAGAATTTGCGAGATTGAAGAAAGGTTAGAGAAGTTTTATAATGAAATTCAAATTATCATCGTGATTTCGGACATTATCTTGTTCATCATGTTATAAGCTTAGGTTTTTCTTTCTTTTGTTTTGCGTTTTGTAGAATTTTATGTTTTAATCCTCTCTTCTTTTTCTTTTTCTGTTTAACTCTATTTGTGTTCGTCTGCGATGAAAAAATATACCTCAATCTTTCTTCATATCTTACCACTTTATCACGAATTTTATATTGACCATATATAGTCTACTAAATTTTGATTAGAGGTTATCGGTTATGAATCAAATTTCTACAAATAGGTTTGTTGATGTGTAGTGTAAATCCAGGTCCTTTTGTGTTTTTGTCAGTGCAATGATTAAGAGCAAAACATATATTTTGGGGGATTTGGTGATACAATCTACGATTAAAATATTTGTTTTCTAATATATTTTTTTCTCAAATAGAACAATGCGACACTACTAAAACAAAAAATATTGCTTAATCTTATTATTGTTGCTGCTATATATGGCTTCTCTCTATATATATATATATATATATACATGTGATTGTGTATCTGTGTGGCATGGTGATAAAAATATATATATATATATATATATATATATATATATTAACATACATCAATTGTGTGTCTATGATTTGGTGTCCATTCAACAATGGTTTTCATTTTTTGAAGCCCTAGCATATCTATAGTAATATTACCAATTCTGTTTTGATTAATTTGATCTGGAGGAATTGAACAATGAAACCTATTCGTTTGTTATTTTTTCTTATATTTCTCCAATTTTATTGGAGTCATGTCATGTTTTAGGTTTTATTATATATATATATATATATATATATATATATATATATCTTTGGATATGGAGTAAACACACACTTTATTGAAAGAAAAATATCTGGATTCTATAAGATGTAGATTTGTATATTTTAGTTCTTGGATGCAGTATGAAAATTACTATTATATGATTTTTTTGGTTATATATTAATGCGTGTTTCCCATAAGTGTGGATGAAAATAAATTTGATTTTGTACGGGTGATGATTGTTTTTTTCTTCTCGTTTAGTTGAAATATTTATAGTATCAGATACATATGCTTATAATAAATTAACTAAATTGTTAATGATTTTATGGGAATCTCGTATTGGAAGCAGACTTATTAAGCTATTAAACCGATGTGCTGTGGTGCTTATCTGTAAGAGTGTAAGAGAATTTTCTTTTGATTAATCAATTGATCGCTTTTCATTTGGAAATTATATTCTCTGAAAAAGTCCCTTAGTTATATGCTACCTTCCTATTTTTATATTCCTCTTTTAATTGATTTACGATCAATGATATTAAACGTAAAACAACTCCGTAAACGTTTTATTAAAAAAAAAATGACAATGTAAATCATATTTTTAAACATATATTCATACTAGACTGAGCATGTAATGGAAGCAAAAGATTCTTCTAAACAGTTGATTTAACTACATTTAATTTTGATATATGATAGTTTGAACTGTGAAAATAAATTCTGGTTGCTTTATGTTTTAAAATGATCAGTGTTATATGTATATGTTAATAGATACATTAATTTTGGTAAGTTTATAGTCTGTAGCTGTGATTAGAGATAAAAATAAAATAATACAAACATTATCTCAACCTCTTATTTTAAATTACATAAAAATGGTTAATGCAAGAATCATTTTCTAAAGTTTTGATCTTGCTAATGGTTTATATACAAAGTCATTGGAGTTCAATCGAAATTTCTTTGAATTATTTTCTACGAACTGGTAAAACTTAAATTAATTGTTTGAATATCTGAACCAGAATATAAAACATACAATATATTATAGTTAGTGGATAATTCTACAAAATGATAGGAAAAATATATAGAAGGATCTAAAAGATCCATATGATCAAAGAAGATATTGTAAATATATTCTAGAGATTTGTATTTATCTTTATATGATTCTATTTGTTAGATAATTATGTTAATTCACTTCCTATATAAGTGTATCTACTATGTACATTCATTCTTACGAAAGTTAATATTTTTTTTTTAATTTCTAAACTCTCGTCACATTATCATGGTATTAGAGCATAGCAGATTATGCTCGAGTTTCGATATAACGATCAAACTATGTTTTTCTTATTTTTCTAATTTTTAAGCCTACGGGCTTCCAAATCTTATTCTTAATACTAAGACATAACGTTTCAAGCCATGGTGTTTTCTTTTTCACCGCTCGCTTCTGATTTTTCTTTTGTTTTATAAGCATAAGCCATTGTCGCTTACTGCTTCTAAATTCAAGTCACAAGTTTCTTGTTGTATTTTATTTTTAATAACCAAAAAAAATTGTTTTGTTTTTAAGCCAAATTATTTCTCGTTTTCTTCTGATTTCTAAGCCCATCGAACTTCTTCTAAGCCTAGTGCTTCTACAATTCAAGTCTAACATGTGCCTCTGAATCTAAACCACGTGCTTCTCAATTCAAGTTCATCACGAGCCTCTGAATCCTAAGCCATCAAGCTTCTAATAATCCAAGTCTCATAGACTTCTGAAACTTCAAGTTTTCTTACACTTTCAAGCTATGGTGCTTCTGTTTTCAAAGTCTCAGGGCTTTCTCAAATTTTTATTTTCTTTTCATTTTTTATTATTAAAAAACCAACAAATCTTATCACGAATGGGCCAGCTACTCATCACATCAAACCCATGTAGCCGCATCTCCCGCAACACAATCAGACTCAGGACTCCATGTTTCCATAATGCATCATATCTATCACACATGCCTTCATCAATATCTATGGATCAACCTCAAACCGTCAATTTCGTATTCATTTCATCACCACCTTAAGTTTGAGGGGGCGTATAAAAAATATAGAAGATCCATATGATCAAATTGTGAATATATTTAGAGATTTGTATATATCTTTATATGATTCTATTAGTTAGATAATTATGTTAATTCATTTCCTATATAAGTGTATCTACCATGTACATTTATTCTTATGAGAGTCAATATAACTTCTTCCAATTCCAAAATTCTCGTCACATTATCAAAATATAGTTGATTAATTGACGTATTTGATTGTAATTATTCCAAACTAATAAATTAATTGTTGTTTAATGATTGAATTTTGACCGCATAAAAATCTAACTTTAGGAAACTATATTTTGATAATATGACATGAACCCGTTGCGAGTAATATGAACCCTCCCATTGATAATTTGAGATTTTATACAACACAATTGCAAAAAAAAAAAGTATAACGTAAGACAAATAGACATAACTTGACAACACAAGCCAAGAAGATTCAAGAGAATCACATCGATAACAAATCCACATCGTCATAACACTTCAAATTGCTTAAACGTATAACTTATTGAAGATTCAAGAAAAGTTCAAACGTCATGTCCATAAACATCACATCTCTGTTGGAGTTGAGGACATAAATGAAGATATGAATTTTATTGATGATTGTGAAACGGCAAAGAAATCGAGGATAAAATCATGGGGGATATGAATAAACGCAAAGACATTTTTTATTAAACTATAATAATAAAACACAAGAAAGATGAAAAGAGTATACATAGCAATTTCTCTGTTGCTGATGTGGCAAGCAGTCGAAAAGAGATGGCATACTTTCATCTATACTAGATGAGTACTTGCGCTACGCGCGGGTTTCTTTATAAATAAATGTTATTAAAATATTTGAGCTATTTGGACATAACTTAATATAGTTTATAAGTTTGATATTTGCTGATTATTCTAGGTAATCTTTTTATTCTAAAAATATGTTTCTCAGTTTTCATCCGTTGAAACCAATACTTAATATAGTTTATAAGTTTGATATTTGCTGATTCTTCTAGGTAATCTTTTTATTCTAAAAATATGTTTATCAGTTTTCATCCGTTGAAACCAATACTTAATCTAGTTTATAAGTTTGATATTTGCTGATTCTTCTAGATAATCTTTTTATTCTAAAAATATGTTTCTCAGTTTTCATCCGTTGAAACCAATATACCAGCTTGAAATTTCAAAAAAATAGGCAAAACCCTCAACTTTTGTATTTTTATCATTCCAACGATAATCTCTATCACATTATATTTGTGCATAAAACTAAATGAAGAGTAACATACTGGTTTAGACATATATAATTTGTACTCAAGTGCTTTCCACTTTCGATCCAAAATATTATTGTGTTAAAGTGCTCAAACATGTGTTGCCAAAATTCTAACATCAAGCTATTAAAAGTTGATCATCAATTATAACAAAGGTCTTCAAATTTCTATATACAAACTTCAAATTGTCCCAAACAGAAAATAAGTCATTTATTTCTCTGAAGCTCACTCTGTCAAGTGTCAAGCTCACTTAGATTCTGAAAATATTATTCTCAAATTTTATAAATTTAACCAATTCAAAGAAATATAATTTGATCTCTACACTATCACAATCCAAATTAGTCAATAGCTTCCAAACCATCAAAACGATATTTGAAAACAATTATCTTCTGCAAAAAAAACAAGCTTGAACCACTTTGATTCTTCAACCATGTTATAAATTATGATGAAATTTATCAGCCTCACTTCCCCCCGACAAGGATCGCTCTACCCATATTTCTTCATATCTTAGTATCCATTAAATAAGATAGGCAATTCAGAATTGTCCAAACATATTTTCATCTCCTTCTTGTTCCATATTGATAGACACATTGGAAATTATAATTTGATAATCATTATCCATATCAAAACCACCATGTTTCCATCAAGCCATAAAAAGACCACGTAATTTATCTATTTCTCATATAAAACTACACAGATCAAGCAAAAGAGATCATACACCAAGTAATATAGTGAAGTTGAATCCCTGATATCGTAGCCTGAAGATTTTGGTGAAAGCTTGTCATCTGATCAATTGAATTGAAAAATAAAAAAAGAAGATTGTGTATCCACATGAACTCGCAAAACACATATCAACGCGATTAGACTACTAGAACCGTTAAAATCTCAGAATCAGACTAAAATATGGATCAATTACTTGAGTGAAAAACAATAGATCCATGAGAAAACCAAAACTGAGTCGAGCACTCAGATAATTGGACTGAGGCTAAGAAATCTAATTAGATCCGAGTTTCCTCAGATCCGAGTTTCCTCAGATCCGAACAGAAGTAGAGAAACAAAAGATAGACGATCCAGTCAGATTGATGACCTCAATTGAAACGAAGAATCGCGAGAAGAGGAGAAGACGTTAAAAAACCTCAGGGAAATTGGAGCTCTGGATGG
>PKML01043819.1:21973-74853 GCA_002933935.1 Eutrema yunnanense | reverse complement strand
TTTTCTTTTTATGATTGTAATCTATTGTTTGATTTATTTATTTTAAACTAAAATATGGGGTTTTTTTTTAACTTTGACTTTTCTTTATAATTTTTGTTTAATTTTTCTTAATCTAAACATAACTATTTTTTCAATTTACTTTTTAGTATTAGGAATCGATTTTAAATCGTATATTAATAAAAAAAATTTTAAGTTTAAAGTATATTGATAATTTTCCTTTTTTAAATTTTATCGTGGTTGTAAATTATAAACTTTTTAACTTCCTTTTGTCACTTTCCATTATTATAAGTTTTCCTTACTTATACTTATATATTTTTTTTTGTAAGATTGCCTTTTTACTTTTTAATATTTACTTTAATTCATTTTTATTAAGATTGTCTTTTTTAGTTTAAATTTTTTTAATATTTACTTTAATTTATTTTTATATTTTTAATTAAATTAACATATGTCAAGATCTAAATTAACAACCGTGACAAATGTCACGATCTCGTGAGTTATAATTTTGCTTAAGTGTCGCACTTACGTTGAGGGATCCTGCTTTATATAATAAGATATATGATTAATAAATATTATTATTTTAGATTTCTGACAGCCCTTCCTAGTTGGGCTTAATGATGTATTTGGTCGTTTGGCTTGATAACACAAGCTTTTTTTGGGGGTCAACGGCTTAATCACCCAGTTCTTTTGGCTCCGATCGATCTGGCAAAAACAAAATTATGATGTGATTATATTATTATAAGTTAAATGTGTAGCTTTTCATAGGTCGTTTATCATCAAAGGCCAATCAAAAGAAGCATGAGATTTGGCTTGTGGACAATAATGTCTATTATTTTCCTATGGAATTTTTGGGTTATAATTAACAATGCCCATAAACTTATTGCCAAAACCCAAGAAACCCATTTGAATGGTATTTGGTATACATTTGAGTTAATTACAACAATTAGATAAAAAAATTCATATTGTTATAGCCAAAAGGAAAGATACGTAGTATTAAATGTACAAAAAATGATATAAATAAAAAAGTACATGGGACATCATGACCTCAATCGAGAGAATATTGGCCCTAGTTAATTAAAAATAGTTCTCTATACATCCATCTTAAAATTGAAATGTATATGATTCTTCACAATTTTAAAAATAGTTCTTTACTTCTCGTATACATTCCAATTTTATTGTTTTTACAAACCGAACCAAATTCAATGTTATACACACAAATGAGCAAATTAGTGAGCTTTCTATTCAAGTGTACGCAATGTAAACTTCGATCGATATCTTCTCACGCTTGCGGTAAGAATTATTCACACAACTTCATATTTCCTATTATAAGCTATATATTTTAGTTAGGTGGTCAATCATCATTAGGATCGGTTTGAGACCCAAGCAACGAAAATCCAGGTTCAGGCTACTTTTATGGATAATTTTGGTTTATAAACTAGGCCCATAAACATATTGTCAAAAGGCCCGTTTAAAACCCGTTTGAGATGTACTTTGAGTTACTTAAAACATGTAGAGAACAGGTGGGTTTTGAAATTGGTCCTAACATTTTCTAAATGACATATATACACAACGAGGATTTTGAAATGCTCCTCTTATCATCATCATCGTCATTATCATATGCATGAGAAAGCTTTGTCTTATGTTTGCATTGATCTTCTTCTTCTTCTTCTACGCCTTTTTCTTGCTAATTAGGGTTGGAGTCACAGAGAGCACACCGATGAGACACAGAGTTGCCATCGAGCTGAAATCATAGAGATCTCCCAATGATTGTAGCTCTCCAAGAGCAATCCCAGCCTGCCCCACAATACCAAACACATTCCGATTGGAAAATATTCATACTCATTGAAACAGTAAGATGAAAAAAGACCCCTGAAATTCTCATTACCCGGACAGTGACATATGCAGCAGGAATCAGACCGATGAATGTAGCGAGGAAGAAGATATGGTAAGGAACATCAACAATTGGAGAAGCAACATTAATGAAAGTGTTAGGCAATGTTGGTGTTAGTCTCAAGAATAGCATATAATTCAGCAACCCATCTCTCCTTCTCGCAACCTAAAACACAAAACCAGCGTAAAAAACCTTCAGGATTGCTCGGAAAATTTTAAATCGAAAATAGGGTCAAAAAGATTTTCTTGTTCTTCCAACCTGATCTTGGAAAAATATGAGCTTGTCGGGCCAAAGCGAGAAGATTAAAGGTCTACCGATGAGCTTAGAGAGGAAATAGCAAGAGGAAGCACCAGCTGTTGCAGTGGAGACAACAAGAGCCATTCCTTTGAAAACTCCAAAGAGAGCACCAGCAAGCAAAGACATGAACACGGTTCCAGGAATCATGAATGTCTGCATGAAAACGTAGACCAGACAATATCCAACAAGAACTTGAACTGTGTAATCACTTGTGTAAATCTCAAGATTATCTCTGCAAAAAATAAGAAAAAAAAAAACACAAAGATTTAGTGATTTAATCAATCAATGCCACATTACTTGTCTTGCAGTGATAAAACAAATCAAATCAAATCAAATCTGTATCAAGAAAGTAATCAAATTTGCGGATAATCTATCAAATCTAGACGAACTTTTTTGCAGGTTCTGTTCTTAAGATTCATATTCAAGAAACATTGCTAATATTAGCAATAAACCTAATACGAGATTAGCTTAGCTTCAAGTATATAAATTCCAGAATCCTAATACCTAAAGCTTGCATTTTTCTAAAAACCCAGAAACAATCAATCATAGAAACAATAAAAAAAAATCACCTAAGAATCTGAAGGTCTTCGAGATTACGAGGTAGCTTGAGGAAACTGTAATCAGATTGAGGCATTGTGAGATAAACGCAAACAAGTCCCACTAGAAACCCTAAAACGACGCCGGAAGCTGCCGTGACCTCCCAAAAGCTCAGAGAATATCCCGGATTCGCCGATTTCGCCGGAACAACGCCGATTGTTGTTTCTCCTTCTCTCTCCATCTCTCTTTCTTTTCTCTTCTGTATCGATTTGGTCGAAAAAAGAGAGAGAGAGATAGAGATAGAAGAAAGGATATATAGAAAGAGTTTTAAAGCTTTTTGCTTACACGAATCCTTTTCTCTGTCTCCTCGAAATCTGAATGACGGAGAAAGATTGAAGATGGAGACGAAGAGGAAGAAAAAAAAAAAAAAAAGGAATATTCGAATTTTGATTTTGAAGGATTTAGTTTGGTTTTATTGTAAATAAATCTAATAAAAATAACAAAACTAATTTTGTACCTTTAAAAACCATTTGTGGCCCTCATTTTTCCGTGGTTTACAGATTTATCTCCAACATTTATAGACGTGCTTTTCGTATACCCTAATCATTAAAATTTGGTATATTTGTAATTTTTTTGTAAAAGTAAATAAGGTTGCATTTACATATGTTTTGATTCTTATCAGTTTTATTTTTTTGTTTTTCTTTTAATCTCTTTTTAATCTTATAAATTATGAACACTTATTTGCACCAACAAATAAATCAGTTATGTTCATAATGCATGTTACCTCCTCCAATTAGCTTCAAAGACACATGATGATAGTAGTTGAGTGTAATTTCGTCCGTATTATTGGAAAAGTTGTTGGAACAAAATTTATAAGAGCTTGTGGGCTTTATAAATATGTGTATGTGTGAATTGAAATGAGACATTTGGGCTAAGTAAAAAAAGCCTTGTGAATGTAAAAAGGAAAAACCTTGAAAAAAGGAAAAGCCTTAAAAAGGAAAAGCCTTAAGAAAAGGAAAAGCCTTAAGAAAAGGAAAAACCTAAAAAAGGGAAAAACCTAAAAAAAGGAAAAGTGAGGAACTTGTAAAAAGTCCCACATCGCTAGTTGGAAATAATTTCCTCTAGGATCTTCTCCTATATATAGGATCGCCTCTCTTGAGAGAAAGGTATCCAATCACACACAGAAAACACACTTACAAAAGAAAGAGTTCTTTCAATTCCCTACTGTTTAGAGTAAGTCTTTTTCGAGAGTATCGTAGAATAATGGTCGATAGATCTGAATCATGGTGTTGATGATTCAGTTAAACTTTGGTTGTATCCTGGGACTCATGGATCTATAAAAACCCGTCACACTACGGGAGATTCTTAGAGTTAAGGAAAGAGATTTATCTCGCCTCCTTAGATCTTGTTTATTGCTTATCGTTTTATAAATCGTCTGTTCCTTAACTGTTTATTTATTTATTATTATCGTGATTAAATCATTCCTGTCTGTAGTGTAAAATTTTGGTCCTACAAAAGTTTTATGATTGGTACGCATAAACATAACATATAATAGTACAAGTTATTACCAAAGTTAAATGATTCGTGCAAGCTTGGATATGCTGATAGTTATATATCTTGGATTACTAGAAGGTTCTTGATCGAAGAAAAGTGTGATAGTTTGGCTCTTATATTATTAAATAAATATCTTACATGTACACAATCTATAAAAACAACCATACAGTTTTATAAATCGTAGTGGAGTTCATGTTTTAAATATAACTAGGTGTATACTCGCGCTGCGCTACGCTGCGGTTTTTTCGTATTTTTAATTTTCTTTTTATTTATTTTTATTTTTATTTAGTATAATGCTTAGATAAATGTAACATAGATAAAATAAATATGCTGAATGCAAATTTTTATGAATAACACATGGAATTAAAATGATGGAAGAAGAATATGTATTGAATTTGTGCACAATGTAAATTATTAGTTACTTTAAAAAATAAGTGTGTTATTTCAAGTTTGTAGAAAAATTTAGTTAAGTTTAAGGCATTCAGATTAAATTTGAGTGCTGTAAAATTCTTTTTAAAAAAAATCCAAGTTAACATTTTGATTAATCTAATAATAATAATAATCTTTAAAGTGTTTTATAGGGTTGCATCTTTATATTATAACTATTCATTAAATACTTTTCACTTACAATTATAATTGTTCTAATAATCCTTAAAATTTGTTGAAAAATCGAATCGTTTTATTTTTGTACTTTTTAAAATTGTAGCAGTCTTATAAAAATGTTTCGGAAGATCACGTTTTTTATCATTATTTTTCGTTTTAAACATTTTTACTTATGACACAACAATTCTTGAAAATATTTAGTAAGATTGTGTCTCTTTATCATCACTTTTCGTTATGTACCTTTTAACAATTTTAATAATCCTAAAAATATTTGGAAGATCTCGTATTTTCATCATAACTTTTTGTATTGTAAATTTTCACGTATAATTGTTTTCAGCATTTATAAAAATAGGAGGGTTGCCTCTCTTTTCATAACTCTTGGTTTTCTTTATTTTTCACTCAATAATAACTTTTCTGTAAAATATTTCTGAGGATTAAGTCTCTTTAACATAACACTTTGGTATTTTTTCATTTATAACTATTTTTTAATAATCACATAAAATATTTTGGAAGATTGCGTTTTTTCATCTTTTTATATTTTCACTTAAACCGTAACAATCATATAAAATGTTTCATATGTTAGCGCCTCTTTATTATCAATTATTTTTGTTCTATTCATTATTTGTAACCGTTTACAAAATTATCCATTAAAAATTGAATGTACTACATTTCCCCCGATAATTTCGTCGGAGTTCGAGCCCTAGTTAAGATAAGAGTGATGATTGGAAAAGCTTTTTCTGATTCACATTCAAATGTCTCTTGAGTTTCCCAGATTACTCTTCGATTTTGCCCCTTTTCTAAACGACGACAAAGACATAAACCCTAATATCAATCTGGAATCACTTCACAAAAATTGCCCACCGACTTCTGAGACATCGAGAATTCGATCTCAGGTACATCGATCTCTTCTTCTTCCTCCTCTAATACGACTTCATTGTTGATTGTTCTTCGTATCGAGTATCGACTTCATTGTTCTTTGTCTTCCTCTAATCCGAATCCAACTGATTGTTGGATGCTTTGTTTGGTTTTGACTTCATTGTTCTTCCTCTTCCTCTAATTCGACTACATTGTTCTTAGTTTTGACTTCATCAGTTTTTTGTTCGTTTTTTCGGTTTTTTACAGGTTTGTTGTTTTCGGTTACAGGATAATCCGAAACATCCGAAAAATCCGAATCCGATTTTTTTTCGGTTTTACCTCGGATCTTGATTTCCATATCTGAACCTATCTGAATCCGATTAAAACCGATCCGATCCGATCCGAAGAATACAAAATATCCGAATAAATCTTTAAATCCAACATCCGAAAGATCCGATCGGTTCGGATCCGGATATCCGAATGCCCAAGGCTACTTCCCTCTTTAGCCCTTCTCCAAATATATGTAACATCTGATTGTGATGTTGTCTTTGTAAAGATTCCAATCCTTGTATGATTCCATCCAAGGTTTCTTAGAGCTCAAGTAAACTTGTTAACGTTAAACAGACTAAGGCTTCTTTATTAAGTTTCTTAGATAAGTACATAATGATACTTTGAACTGAACGAAAATCACTTAATGAATCGAATATTTGATTTCTCCTGGTTAAACTTCATCACACATATGTTTAAGTGAAAGACATAAACATTAGCATGACATAGCTACAAACAATTTTTTTTTTAAAAAAATAAAAAGAAATATTGATCAAAACTAAAGAATTTTCACTTGTTGCGTCATAAATGAATATAATATCAATTTTTTTATTAGTAATAGATTTGAAACTAGCACTACTAATCTTACTAGTATAATCAACATTAAATTTTAGAAATAGTTTTCGTATAAAAAATAAATCATTAATCAATCTCGATTTGATAAATGATAGTGTAGTGCTTTGGCCACGGAATGTGGCAGATAGCACGTTTAAATGGTATATTGACATGTGACCTTATAATTGCCTATGTTGCTTCACGACAATTAAAGTAAAAATTACATCGATATAAGACCATCTCCAATGTATATCTTCATTTTTTACTCCAAAATGGAGCAACTCCAAAATGGAGTTATGTTTTGCCCCAATGTATAACTCCATTTTTTACTCCAAAAAAGAATATTCTAAATAGATTCTTTTGTATTTTATTAATAATGTCTTTTATTTCTAAAAATTACAAATTAACCCATTTTTTTGCAAAACTTTTATAAATTATGAATTTAATAAAATTTAATACTTATTAAATAAAGAAAATTACATAATATCATTAAACATCACCGACACTAAATTTTTCCCACAAATAATCAGTTAGTGCATTTCGAAGAAAACTTGTTGATCAAACAACATCATTTATCAAAACTTTTGAAGAAGGAAATAAACAGCTTTTGGAGCAATTAAAGAAGACAAGCGCACAAAGACAAGACACTTTTTTAGTGATCTTGGTGGACCAGGAAGCGGTTTAGGGGAATATTAAATTTATCGTATTTGTTGTGTTAAATTTGTTTATGTTGCTTATCTTTAATTTCAGCATTTGTTATGTATTTTTAAGTTTATTTTACTTTACAATCTTCTTAAATAAATTTTTTAGTGTTTAAATAATTATGACATACAAAAATACGTATAGTGTCACATGCATATATGTTGATAGTTGATAATATGTACGATAAATACATTGCTAAATTAATAAAAAGTATAAAATATAAATATTTAATATTTAAAGGATCAATTTGTAATTAAAAAAGTCCAACTCCATAATGGAGTAGAATATGGAGTTACTCCAAATATGGAGTAGAATATGGAGAAACTCCATTTTGGAGTGGAAAATGGAGTGGGGTTGGAGAGAAATTTACTCCAAAATAGAGTTTGGAGTAGAAAATGGAGTGGGGTTGGAGATGCCCTAAGAAGAGAATTCTATACTTAATTAACTGTAGAAGTACAAAAAATAAAAATAAAACATTGGGCGCAAATGGTATTTCTGCCAAAATATAGCGGAAAACTATAAACCAAATGGTAGTCCATTCGTGTTATATGGCATTTGAGGTGACTTATGTTATTTTCCTTCAAAAATCCGGAAAACGTCATTTTGATTGTTTGTTTTGTTTATGTTTGAGAACTCGTAATTTGCAACGACAAGAAAAAAGAGAGTCACTTGCCAAGTTACTAGCTTTTTTACACCAAAAAAAAAACATTTCATTAGATTTATTTCTGCCATTTTTTGTCAAGTCACTCCGGCAATTAAAAAGTCAGTCAACTTACCACTAATTATCATCTTATTTGTTGATCCATTTCCATTCTAAAAAGGTTGTTAGTATATATTAATTCTTATGTTTACAAACCTAAATTTACCTCCTTAACATCGTCTAATCAGTGTCCATGATTTTGAGGAAAGAAACATTAAAAAAAAATTTGTAAAGTTGAGAAATTTGGGATGGACAAATGTGTTGTGTTCTATATTTCTTCTGTCACACAACAGAAGACAACATACAACGCATCGCATGCATTGTCTTTCAAACCCGCTAGACTAAAGAGAGGCTTTCACTTTGTCAAGAATCTCTAACTCGGAGTAAAGCTTAATTAGACCCTCTTGAGAAGCTGGCAAGGCCTGAATGTATCCACATGCTAAGGCTATTACTGCAAGATTTTGACAAACTGAATTGAAAAATTGAACAGTTAGTCACACAACATAAGCATGGTATAATTTACAACTTTTACGAAATTTGGGAGTGATTAAACAGATATGATATTGAATTATTGATAAATAGAGCCACCCATCTTTTTTCTTTTGTTTTCATATAGATGTAGAGAAAAATATATATTTATTATATTGTAGAATGATGGATGCATTGATTGGAAGATCTAAAACCATATGAATTGGTAAAAATATAAATAGAGAAATCGGCACTTTTTTTAGTTATCTAGTTATTGGCTTATTGCCGATAAACTCTCAACCATTGTTCAACGATACTTTTTACCGCCAAAGATTATTTCAAACAGTATGAATATCATAGTCGTTAGTATTTTTTTATTTATTACAAACTCGTTACATCTTAGCAATATAGTAATTGCTTAGTACTTGGTTAAAACGAAAGAAAACTTTACTAAAATAAAGGATGTAAAGAAAATAATGAATATGAATATATGATTATCATAAAACAGAATTTCTCTTAGACATAACCCATGCATATAACAGAAAGCTTATAGACACAATCCATGCATATATATGTTGTGTTCTAAAGACAAATTACTATATATCAAGAAAAGCTTTGGTCATGCTTGACTACTCTGTATGCCACTAGTGATCGATTTTGTTATGAAATCGGAGTTTACTTGTGGCATACAGGGAGCCAGGCACGACTATAAACCTATATATAATATATATATATATATGTATATTGTATACAAAACCTCTAAATATGAATGAAGGATATGGTTTATACGTCGGTTTTGATTCGAATAGAATCAAAATATGTTTGTATTTTATTTGGGGTAGGGGGAAAATGAAACCAGAGAAAAAAAGTAGCGATTATTCTTTGTCAAGAATTTGTGGAGATAGGTTATAAGAGGAATGGTTGTACAAATATATAGAGGAGAAAAATAATAAACTAAACGTTGCTATTACTTAAAAGAATTCGAAAGAGGGAACAAAAGTTGGGTTTTGAAGGCAAATATGAATAAATTAATAACTGAAAGAAATATGGTTATCTTTAAAAAAAATTCTTATAGTTTTTGAATTGTGGCCTTGAAATCCCGCAAAAAAAAACAAAAAAAGTTTGCTTTATATTTATTTACACGATTATTATATATAGAGATAATGTAAGATGGAAATCAATATGGATTCTCTTTTGTTAAAGCCTTAAAGGTAATAAAAGACAGACACAGCGTGCAACACTTCAGGATTCTCTTTTCAAGTGGTTTCTGATAAACTTTTTCGTTATCGATAATACGTTTAAGAAATAAAAAAGAGAAAGAGTTCATGGGCCATGAATCATCATCATCACCACATGTACCTACATTTTCACCTCAATCGAGAGTATTGGCTCTAGATCATTCAAAATAGTCTAGTCCTCTATGGATCTTAATATTGAAAAGTAATGCATGGTGGTTTTGAGGTAGTTGTCTCAAAGTAAAGTGTAAACTCGCTCTTTTCTGAATTCGACTTCAATGTAAAACAATCTTGTTATGTGTTGGGTAGTCGAAGCTGTGTCATTATTCGGTTTTTGCGAAACAAGTTTAACTTTGGGTTTCAGTTGAAAACCCGATAGACAATACTTTCCCGATGGACCTGCTTATTTGTGGGATTAGTCGAAAGACGTATAATTGATTGGTAGTGAAAAATTATTGCTGTTTAATTCGCTAATCCGATATCATCCAAAATTACCAAAAAAATGTTGAAAAGGACGAATATTATAAACGTTCGATATTGAAGTATTCATATGTATTTTATTTCGATCAGAAATTTTGAACCGTTTTTGTAAGAAATAGTCAAATATCACGTACTACATAACGTTTGATTAGCTTCACACTTTTTTTTTTTTTTTTTTTGTAACCAAGCTTCACACTTATATACTGTTAAAAGGGTTTCAGTAGTGCGTATGTAATCCACAGCTTTATTTTTCTTGGGTCGTGGGCTCTTTCGATTTTCCAATTTAGCTTTCTATAATTAAAGAGGCTTTTTCTCTGACCTAAAAAGAAAGTTGTGGTTCAATTTTCGACAATTGTCGTTGGCTTTTTATACTGTCTTTTGTTTCCAAAGAGAAAATTGAACGAAACCGAATCAAAGTATAAATGTTCTTGCAATTGCAACCAGTTCAGTTTCATTTGTCTACAACTCAATAATCCAAACTAGTTTTAGCCGAACCAAAATTTTTTGAAATACCTTTTATAATATGTATATATTAAATAATTAAATATATATTATTTTAAAATTTTTGTTTTTTGTTTTTTTTTGTCAACTGTCCATCAAATTAAATTAAGTTATGGCCGATAGAAGGGTGGTTCCGTAAAACAACCTCTACCGACTCTGTCTGATTTACATGGAAAAATAAGATACCTTGTACTCGATCCTCTTTTGCAAGAGAGTCGGCACGTACATTAAACGCCCGAGGAATATGGACTGTGCTAAAATTCTCAAAAACATATCTAAGAAGGTAGATAGAATCCAATTCCGGAGAAAAAGTTGGCCAATCCACCGGATTTTCAATCATTTCCACCAAGTTTGAGCAGTCCGTCTTGATTCGAATAGTCGATATACTCTTTTCCCTTAGGCACGACATAGCCCATAGTAGACCGTCTATCTTTGCATGAAACGCCGAAAGGCTTCTACGACACCCTTGGAGTCCAAAGATCTCTTGTCCCATGTGGTCCATATGACTCCACCCTAGGCCGCTGACCGGGCCATGGTCGATCCAAGAGGCATCGACTTGACAAGTCGGGATTCGTTGTTCCACAAGGGGGGCTCTCGAGACGTCATGTTCCTGTGGGGCTTCCATCTCTTCTTCAAATTCCTTTTGGTTCGCTATCCTCCAACTTTCCGCTTCAAGTGTTGCTAGCTGAAGGGTATCTACCGGAGAAATTTCTTTTCCGTTGAAAACTTTGTCGTTCCTCGCCTTCCATATGTACCATATGATCCAAGGATATATGTCTTTATGTGGTTCTGTGAGACCCACTTCTCTTGTTCTCCAAAATAGGAAGTCCATATTTTGGTAAATAGATGTATTCGGGAAGTCACCCGGAAGGGACGAGAAGTCCGATAAAGCCCAAATTTATAAAGCTGGGGGACATATAAAAAGAAGATGGTTTATAGATTCCTCTGAACCACCACATCTAGGGCAACTTCTATCGGTGGCCAGATACCTATAAATAAAACGCTCACAAGTTGCAACACATCCTGTTTGAGTTTTAAATTTTGTTTTGAATTGAATTTATTGTTTTTTTTCTTCTTCTTTTTGTATGGTTAATAAACGTATACAAACTAGGTGTAAACACGTGAAATGGTAAATTTTGGGAGTGTGTATACTTTTATCAAACTTTCATCAACCAAAACATTAAAAGTCGAAATTTAAAGTTAAAACACCTAACTAATAGTCTAAAATACTACTCCTACTTAAGTATTGGTGTCTGGTGATGTTCATTTGACAGTTTATATATAGCGATAATAGTAAATGTACGTTTGAATGTAGAAACGCGCATTCACATTTGGAACTCTTTTTAAATTTTTTCCGTTCAAATTATTTAACTATTTATTGGCCAAAAATAACTTTAGTGTTGTAAAATTAAGATATGGGTTCGTTATGTAACGACAACTTATAATATGACAATTAATGTTTGTTTTGCTGGAAATAATCAAACATATATACGTCTCCAAGAAACACGATCACAGATGTTTCGCTTTATTATAGGACAAACTATTTAGAAATTTATGCAAATGGATATATTTTACGCAATTGCGTTTATTTTAATTTTACCTTTGGTCGTTCAATTAAGTTTTACAAGTCAACGTTGTCTCCCAAACTATCTTACTTTATTGACCATAATAACACAAATTGTTATAGTTTTTTTTTAGTATCCATCATTTTTTTTGGGGCATTTGACACATATACTTTTTTTTTTTGATGAGAGTCGGATCATGTCCCTTAAGTAAAAGAGAACTCTCTAACCAAGTGTCGCCAGTTCGATTGGTAAATGTATTTTGGGCGAAACCTTGAGATCACAGAATCTGAGTGACTTGGAAAGAGACCATTTAAAATGTTATGGTTCCTGACATGGGTATATACGGACCTCAACCCAAAACCTCCTAATAATTCAAAAAAAAAAAAAAAATCTCTTTCCCATACGGAGTTTCACACTGAAATTTGAACTCGGTAGTAGAGAAGCAATTTTTGTCTGTTAACTTATTAAACGATCCGGATTTAGAATTTGAATGTGATATATACTTCTTATAATTTTTTTTAAAAACAAAAGAGAAACGAGAATAAGATATATATACTACTGTGAAATCTTTTTCAAAAATCAAATTAGAAGATTTAGTCCAAAAAATGAAGTAATTTATTTCATTTACAGAGTAGTATTATAATATAATTACGTCAAAATAAAGAGTTTATACGATGTTTACTTTGAAAGGTATTGTATAATCTATGAATTCATAGTTTGAAGTATTTCTATGAATTCAAGAATGCTTGTATATGTATTGATTTGGATTCGATAGCTTATTTTCGATACTGACCGATAGCAATCGAATGAAATCACTAATTACAAATTTACAACTATTTAAGTTACGTAATATATCTGTGTGGCTTAACAATAATATTACTACAGAGAATTTTTAGCCCTGGCTTATCTACACGCGTTGACAATGTCATATATAGCATATGATTTTTTTTTGTACGACACGTTGCTACTTATATGGAAACCTTAGTTTATACGACCGTTTATATAGTCAACGAGATAAATAGAAAGTTGGTAAATGAAAAAAAAAAAAAAAAGTTGGTAAATGTTTGGTTTTAATTTGACAATGTGAAACAAGCCTGAACATTGACCCTTTAATCCATGACAGTAATTAACGGTCAAAAGTAGCATTTTAAGTATATAATCAAGATCTTCTGTGAGAGTGATACCTCATTATTAAAAATTATAATAAACGTTTTCTCCAACCGTAGGAAACTTCGTTTTATGTTTCTTCTAATTTGTCGTGATCCTTCTCATTCCTTTGAAGCCAACAAAGATTCTATTACATGTAAGATTTTTTCAAATGTCCAATAGTATAATACAACGTAATATATTATACCAACTTTATGGTTGCACCTTCTAATATAATCCACTTTCTAGTTTATGTGTTCCTTACGCTATCGAATATTGTTTGGAAACCTCGAGAGAAGTTCTTTAAAAGAAATATATTATTCGAATAAAGCTACCGAATTATCTTATTAATGTGAATTACTTTGAAAATCTTGTATCAAAGGATCATCTAAATCTTAAATCTATATAGAATATAATGTAAATTACTTTGCAAATCTCTACCATTCGTTCTCCCCTTTTCTCATATGTGTCACACTCAGGGTCACACTTATTGAGATTCTTTACATTTTTCAAAATATTGTGTAATCAAACTGAAAGATTAATAATTCCTTTGTAAAGTTTTAATTTTTTTTAGCAATACAAATTGAATTTTACCAAAAAAAAATCTAAAAAATCTATATTTATGTATTATTGAAAACAACTTAGAAATCAAAATGTGTATTTTGCGGACCAATTATTATTGGTCATGAAAACCTGACTATAACATGAAGTCCATGAAATAATTTTTGTTTTCTTCTCTAGATCTCAATATTATTATTAATATATTTCCATTACTATATATGTAGTAGAATATAATATAATATTACTGAATTGTATTATTGAGTTGCTTGATATTAGATCATAATTAGCATTAACATACTACCAATACCACATAATGTGGAGTTTTCTAATCCAACTCTAATACATAAATGGAATATAGTAATAGTGAAAATATGTTAATAATAATACCAAGATTTAGAGAATTCTTTTTCGGCTTCATAAGCTTCATGTTACAGTTGGGTTTTAATGACCCATAATATATAAATCCGCAAAACCCCATATTATCACTAATATGTATACATATCTAAAAAATAGAAATTGATACAACATATACTTGAAGGCAGTTTCATGAATTTACATATTTACGTAACAAGAAATACAAAATAAATAAAAAGTCTAAATGATGATAGTCCATTAATTGATTATCTGAGGCCAAAAATAGATTTTTGTTGAATGTATTTTTTGTTGAATGTATTTTTGTCTTTTTTGTTTGGAAGTGTGGAATTTACGTAATGGTAATAAACTATTATTGGTTTAAGCTAAGATATAAGTTTAATTCCCTAAGCATGCATAGAATTCGGATGGTTTGGTTATATTCGACGATCGAGGAGAAGAAGAATAATCTTCGTTTGAATTCAAATGGAGGAAGAGGAAGAGGAAGAGGAAGAGGAAGAGGAAGAATGTTGATCAACCATGAGACATGAAGCAGGTAGATGCTTCTTTGAATGCGGTGGAAGCGCAGTCACATAATGGTAAATACAAGATTCCAATTTAGATGAAGATTGCAATGAGAACATGATTTAGCATAATCCAATTAAATATTACTTATATATATATATATACAAAAGTAGATACCTATTTTAATTTATTATTAAGCATTTAAGCAAACTTTTTTATCATAGGGGTTTTATGGGAAAATATTCAAAATCATCACAATTTTGAAATGTGAGTTTTAAATATAATGTCGAAAAGATTAGTTTGGATTTCAGATTATGAAAGTATACTATACTTTGTTATTGTATCTAAAAGTAAAAGTACGTAACAAATTCAGATATATAAGGAAATATCTAGGATAGAGCTAGGGAAAATATTTTATACATCTAACCCACAATAACGAAATACATTAACTAATATATATTGTTGTTATTCTTTTATAAAATTCTTTCTTTGAACATCATCCCCCACGAATTACTCTGCGAACGCCATGACACATATCATATTAATTCATTACCTAATCTTGATTTTGTTATAAATTGTTTTGGTTATTTAACTTATTTATTGAATGACTCATATATTGTAGACCACACACTATGAAAAATAATATTTACATAAAATTCTGACGAATGCATACAACTTTACTTTAGTTACGACTTACGACATGGCTCATGTGCATTCCTGTATATATATGCATACAAACTAGAACGTAGAGCTACGAAAGAAATAATACCAAATATTTTTCAATAATCTTCGAGAAATTAGGGTTCTTGAAAGTATACATATAAACAAATTAAATGGGAAGATCACCGTGTTGCGATCAAGACAAAGGCGTGAAGAAAGGACCGTGGTTGCCTGAAGAAGATGATAAGCTCACGGCTTATATAAATAAGAACGGTTATGGGAACTGGCGGTCGCTTCCTAAGCTCGCTGGACTTAACCGCTGCGGCAAGAGCTGTCGGCTCCGGTGGATGAATTATCTCCGACCTGATATCCGGCGAGGCGAGTTCTCCGATGAAGAAGAGAGTACTATCGTTAGACTGCATGCCCTTCTTGGCAACAAGTAAGACTTTGTTTTTGTTAATAAAAAGTTTCATTTAACTATATATATAGCATGAAATATCTTGGAACAAATAAAATTTTGATTAAAGTGCTTAAAGTTGTGGGTTTATTTTGAAAAAAAATACACATTATGTATTTTCCTTGGATCGAACCATCAAATGTAGTATATTTTTGCTAATATAGGATTCACGTTTTCAAGAATATATAGAAATGTTATTGTTGTAACGATGGAATTGAATTTTTTTTTTATTTTACAGATGGTCGAAGATTGCGAGTCATCTTCCAGGAAGAACTGATAACGAAATAAAAAACTATTGGAACACTCATATGAGGAAGAAGTTGTTGCAAATGGGGCTTGATCCAATCACGCACGAGCCAAGAACCAATGATCTTAGTCCTATCCTCGACGTTACTCAAATGCTCGCTGCGGCAATTAGCAATGGCCAATTTGGTAACAGTAACCTCTTCAACAACAACACTGCTTTGGAAGATCTTCTCAAACTCCAATTGATCCATAAAATGCTTCAAATCATAACCCCCAAAGCCATGCCAACCATCAATAGCTTCAATACCAATTCATTGCATCCTAAACCGGAACCAGTAGTCAATAGCTTCAATACCAACTCAGTGAATCCTAAACCGGACCCGGTGGCTGGACAATTGAATGCTATTGATCCACAGGTTTTCAAAAACCAAAATACAAATGAGGATTTCATGCCATCGTTTGAAGATATTTGGGATGGTTTTGAGGATAACCAGCTTCCTGGTTTGGTTACAAGTACTACCACTAAGGTAAATGATCAAACCGGAGCCGGTATGATCCTGGGTTATTATAGTGATCAAATTCCATGTTCTGGTTCGGTATCGGTTACACCTGAGACATCCGATTTGAACCATCCCGGTACGACTCAACACTCCGGTTCAGATGTCCTAGAGGACTGGGAGAAGTTTCTTGATGATGAAACAAGTGATTCTTGCTGGAAAAGTTTCTTAGAGTAAGATTTTTTTTCTCCACATTTATTTTTAATATATGGTAACACAGTATACTTTCTCAAATTATAAGAAATCTATTAACAGAGTAATTACTATTTAATCTGCAGCTTAACGTCGCCCACATCGTCACCCAGCCCGTGGTAGAACTGGATTTTGTTCAAGACGTATACTCATATAGTTTTAAAGAAAAATCATACACAAATTTGTTCGATTAATATTATTAATTTTTTTTGTAATATAATTATTGATTTATATGTTTGTATTTCTTTGTTAAAGATGATTTTTATGTTTGTATTCGTTTTCTTATAAAGGAATGTTTGTATTTCTTCTATTTTGTTTGTTTGTTGTGTAAAGAAACACATTGTAACCACCTTTCTATATTTCCCCATTTAATAATTTTCAATACATAATCAGTCTACTTATACAATCAAACAAAACTAAATCCTCTATATATTAATTGAGGAACATTAACAAAAAAAAAAACATTTAGTTTATATTTTATTACATATTATACCATTAAAAATAATCAAAGAACTTTCGATTAAGTATACAAAATTATAACTTGATCCACAAGTTATTATCAAAAAATATAAGAATAAGAAACCTACCTAAGGAAATATATATATATATGCAGACCTTAACTTTCCTAATAAAAATATGAAAATGTGTCAATTCAATCTCCCGATATATCCTAACAAAAAGACTAATTTCTAAGTTGTTTGATTATAAAGATTATATAGAGAGAGACATATATATATATATATAAAAGAAAGAAAAATGGGGGAAGAAGAGAAAAACCCTAATTCCATCTACATAGTTGATGATCTACTGGGAGAAATTTTCCTTCGACTGCCTTTGAAGTCCATCCTCATATCCAAAACCGTCTCAAAACGATGGAGATCAATTCTGGAATCGAAGAACTTCGTGGAGAGACGTATGACTGTTCAAAAGAGCCGGAAAATCCTGGCTGCTTACAACTGCGACTGCCGCGGGCGGCAGAGACTCCTCCCCGAGTCGCGGCTCATAGGGGACGAAGAGATAGTCTATCTTCACTGCGACGCCGCACGACCCTCGTTGACTTGCGACGGTTTGGTCTGCATCCCCGAACAATATTGGATCAACGTTTTGAACCCTTGGACAAGACAACTCAGGCGATTCAGTTTTGGAATCGCAGTCGCACTATGGTCGTGGGCTTTCTCTCAGGCAAATCTGACAATGGGATTCGGTAGGGACAAAGTTACAGGGAGCTATAAAGTAGTGAAGATGGAAATTGGGCTACAGGGTCATCCTGTGGAGTGTAGTGTTCTTGATGTTGAAACTGGTGAATGGTGGATGTTGAGTACTCCACCTCCTTACAAGGTCGATGCGGGAAGAAAATCAGTGAGTGCGAATGGATCGATCTACTGGTTACAAAACTTTGGGACTGGTTACAAAATACTAGCCTTGGATCCTCACAAAGAAGAGTTCCATAATGTCACGGTTCCGGCTACGAGTGTCACGCAAGAAACCCAAATATCGAACCTTGAGGACCGCCTGACCATAGCCATTACCTATACTAACCCACAATGGAAACTAGAGATATGGAGCATGGCTACAGAAGAAGAAAGATGGAGCAAGACTTACTCCTTACCTTTAGCCGGAAAAGGTGTTCCTTGGGAGATTCGGAAAAGGTGGTTCACGCCGGTGGCGGTTTCTAAGCAAGGGGATCTTGTTTTCTGTGACAATCACAAGAGGCTTTTCAAACATTATCCAAGGACAGATAAGATTCGTTGTCTCTCCTCGGACACTTGTGTTATATCTCCTTTCTTGGAAAATTTGGCTCCACTTCCTTTGAAATCAACCCTTCCGATTACTCATCCGCACACAACATCCAAATGCCGCTTGTTTTCGAAACGTAATGAATTTAAAATCATAGATCTTATCTTAACCACTCTAGTAGTAGTTGGTTCTATTTGGTTACCTTTCTCTTAACCACTATAGTAGTAGTTTGGTTACCCTCTCTAGGAGTCTCTTATCTAGTGTCAAAACTATCATTTGGTTCTATATATTTTGCAAACTCCTTTCGATTAACATTTAAATTGATATAAGTGAATTCCTATTTATGTAAGTAATAATGACACAAGAAGATATTTGCTTATCCATTATAAAAATTTTGTAATCAACACAGAAGAAACAAAAAAAGCCATTTCCTAAATTTGAAAACTAGCTCACAACAACAAACCCATTGAAACTAGCATTCACAAATCCTTAAAATAGATCTTTATTGGGAGTGGTGGAAGTGGTTTGATCGTAGATAGTTGCGGTGGTGGCTGTTAGACCTTCAAGCATTCTGATTATCTCCGCCGTATCGTCTAAATAGTATTTAGCTTTGCTTGGCTTCTGTCCAACGGTGCAAGCGAATATCTCAGCCACGGGAGATAAAGCCGGACCATCTTTTGCACCCATTATCACCTCAAACATATCCTCATCAGACCGATCATCGCCGACGCAAAGAATGAAATCCAAAAGCTTTCCTTTTTCTTGCATCGTCGTTAGAAGCCTCTCCGCCACAAGACCTTTGTTCACACCCTGTTTTATTTATGGGAACAAAATGAAGAAGAGTGAAACCCTGAGAGGCTGAGACTTTGAAAAGAGAACTAAACCTTTTTTTTTAAACTGACCTGTGGTTTAACTTCAACGAGTTGTTGTCCGGTTTTGACAGAGACTGGATCATTCGTGAGCACACTTTCGAGGTGTTCCATAAGCTCTTTGGCTTGACAAGATCCAAAATCAGGATCTGCAAATTGGTAATTCCAAACGAGAGCAGTCTCTTTAGTCTCTATTGTTGATCCATCTGTAGTCTCAGTGTAGAGTCTCATCACTGGCTCTGCTATTTGTTTCCAGTCAAAAGCCGACACCAAACTCGATGTTTCCCAGTCTGTTCCATCATTTGGCCTATCCCCAATATCCAAGAAAAAAAGATCAATCTTTTCGATAAGAAGATTCAAGAAGATATGAAAGCAGCCACCATGTGCAATAACCATAACTTTAGTATCCAAAATATCGTTTTTTTCAAGTTCTCTTAGTGATTCAAGCAGATATGAAAGCAACCCCCAAATAAAAATCGTAACTTTATATATCCGAAAGATCCAAGTGTTTACCTTATAAAGTAACCGTGCTCTGCAGCCAATCCGAGATCATCACATGAAGAAAACCATTCGGTTAGCGTCTTTCTGTCTTTCCCGCTGACGAGAAACACGATGTTATTGGGATCACTTGACAGCTTGTTCAAGGTTTCGATCGTTTCGCGGCTTGGTGTTGTCCTAATGGACCCTGGCTGCACCATTGTGCCATCATAATCCAAAAGAATGGCTCGGTTCTTGGTCCTCGTGTAAGCTGAAACAATGTGCTCAATCGAAAGCTTTTTGAAACTCGGATCAAGCGCCACAACTCGAAACCCTAACCCGAAACCTATCCCCCAACACCTCTTCCTCACATGATCCCCGCAAGCCCTTTCAAGATCCTGTATAAAGCTGCGCGCCCAATACGCAACATCATGTGTGCTCACATATTTGTGATGCTTCTCGTGGCGCATCTGCTTCTCTGCTTCTGAAACTATCAATGCATAGTCCATTGCTTCAGTCACTGCATCGATGTTCCACGGATTCACTCTAATGGCGCCGCTTAGCGAAGGAGAACATCCGATAAACTCAGAAACAACGAGCATGCTCTTCTTTGCAGCAGAAGGGTCAATGCCTATTGTCTCGTTGAGTTTCGGATTACCTTGTCTACAGATGATATACTCATAAGGTATAAGATTCATACCATCTCTTACCGCTGTAACAAGACAACACTCTGCAATCACATAGTAAGCAATCCTCTCAAAGAACTGAAGCGGTTTATCAATCAGAACAACAGGTTGGTAGCCTGGCCTTCCAAACATTTCGTTGATCCTTTTAACCGTGGCTTCAGTTTCAGACTGAACCTCCTGAACATCTTTTCCACGGCCTCTTGCAGGGTTTGCGATCTGGACAAGCACAACGCGACTTCTCTTCTCGGGATGTTGTTGGAGAAGTTGTTCCATTGCCAAGAGTTTGAGGCTGATTCCTTTGAAGATGTCCATGTCATCGACGCCAAGAAGAACCTTTTGACCCAAGAACTGGTCTCTAAGCTCAGCAACTTTGGTCTGAGTCTCTGGGAGGTTCAAAATTGACTGAAGCTGGCTGATATGAATCCCAACAGGAAGAATCTTGATACTAACCGTTCGACCATAATACTCGAGCCCTATGGTTCCTCTTTTGGACCGATAGGATAAACCAAGCATCCTGCTGCAGCAAGAGAGGAAGTGTCTTGCATAGTCAAAAGTATGAAACCCAATCAAATCCGCATTAAGGAGTGCGCGTAAGAGCTCGTTTCGCACTGGAAGAGTACGGTAAATCTCAGAAGAAGGGAACGGGCTATGAAGGAAAAACCCGAGCTTTACTCTATTAAACCTCTTCCTTAAGAATGTAGGCAAAACCATCAAGTGATAGTCATGAACCCAAACGAAATCATCATCAGGACTAATCACTTCCATTACTTTATCAGCAAAGATCTTGTTAACCGAAAGGTAAGCTTGCCATAGCGAACGATCAAACCTACCTCCAAGATCAGGCGTTAAGGGAAGCATGTAGTGAAACAAAGGCCATAGATGTTGCTTACAGAATCCATGATAGTATTTGGAGAAAAGATCAGGTGGGATATAAGCAGGAACACATTTGAAATTCTCAAGTAATCTTTGAGAAACATCGTCTTGCTCGACTGCATCGATTTGCTCTTTAAGACAACCAATGTAGACAACTTCCATGTCTTCACGCATACCGTCTTTAAGCTGTAAGAGAAGCGAGTCGTTGTCCCAACTAAAAACCAATTTACCCGCCGAGTTCCGATGGGATTTAATAGGAAGTTGGTTTCCAACGATGATGATCCGATCTTGCGTGACGGAAGAAGGAGCATCAGAGCAGACACTGTTGCTGTTGTTATCATCATCTAGCTCAGATAAGACACCTGTGACAGTTGCTACTCTTGGAAACCTCTTCTTTTCCCGGGAAAACGAATGGAAATTGCCAGAAGCAAGATCCAACAGGTTGGAATAAGATCTTGATACCATATCTCTTGAGTTTTATATGAAACTCTCTACAACAAGTGAATGAGGTGCAATGTCTGCAACAGAAACAACACAAAGAACAGATCAAATCTTTGATCATCAATTCATCTGATTAACACAAGAACACATTGAAAAGAAGAAAAGAAATCTGTTTGATCATTAATTCATCTGATTAACACATGAACACATCAAAGATCAAAACTTTTGATCAAGAAACATTAAGAGAAAACCACAATCTCAGGTAAAGGTTTGTTTTTTAAACCCAAAAGTGAGAACAGAGACACTATAAAATTAAATCGGAACTCTAAACGAGCAGCATCAGCAGATCTCACACCAAAAACCCAATTTAAAAGATGCATAATGAAGGGGAATATAGTAGATGTTAAACCTGAAATCAGAAGAAGAAGTTTCACAAAACCTCGAACAGCTCTATATGCATAAAACAACCATACCAGAACAAGAAAAAAAAAAAGGGAAAAATGCCACAGCAAAAAAATCAAAATCAAAATGCATCATAAATATAATTCCAAGTAGTCAGAAATCATGTCCTCTGTAATCAGAAATTATATTTTTTTTAACAAAGCAAAGCTAGAGGTTACACTGATACAAACAAGATCAGAACACATAGCTCGAGGAAAAAAAAAACAAAACTTTCGGTTACTGAAAGTTCATCAGATTCTTCAGTTACAGAAGAAAGAAGAAGGAATAGTAGCGAGAAACCCATTAGAAGCAAAAAAGATGGTCAGAAGAGAAAAAAATAAAGCTCACTTTTTTTGGAGTAATGGTAGTGAGTGCAAGTCTGCGAGAAAGATAGAGAGAGAGAGCCTAAAAGATTATATTCTCCATTTCTCTTTGTTCTGCGACTTCTTCACTGTTCTTAAAAAAAAAAAAAAAAGTCTATTGTTTTCAGTTTTCTTATTAAAGAACCCACTTTGTTGTTTTCTTTTTTGCAATTGCTTTCTTTATTTGTTCTCTATACTTTTTGGGCGTAGATTTTAATGTTTTTGGAAGATTCTCCTGCTTTCTTAAGGCAATAATAGTCTACTATTTTGTGACCAATCAAGTAATGGAAATAATTAATTGTCCAAATAACAATGGATAATCAAAAACACATATGACTTTTGTATAAGAAAATACATGCTAATTTTTTTTGAGATCATTTGGTAGATGACTAAAACAATAAATTCAATCAAACCAATTATAATTTGTTGAGTTGCTAATTAATAGTAAATGAAAAAAGGTACAAAAAAAAGTTTCAGATGAAATTTAGCTCGTGATTTTATTGGTTGTATATTTTTAAAAATATATATTTTATTTACTATTTTCTTAGATAAATATATATATATATATAACATACAAAAAAATGTAGAGTCTCATGTT
The DNA here is from genome assembly GCA_002933935.1 of Eutrema yunnanense. Taxonomy (NCBI): domain Eukaryota; kingdom Viridiplantae; phylum Streptophyta; class Magnoliopsida; order Brassicales; family Brassicaceae; genus Eutrema; species Eutrema yunnanense. The sequence goes on along the minus strand of PKML01043819.1, from coordinate 51,407 downwards.
TGATAAATTATCAAACAAAAAATGTAGAAATAAATTTTGTTTGATAAATTAGATGTCCATTTTTTTAAAAAAATGTATTCACAATATGATAAAAACGATCAAAGCTTGTTTCAACCCATTTTGCTTATCGTTTTCTTAACTTTTCTATTACGCTAAAGAGAGAAATATAGCTACCTACCACAATTCCACCTTATTTTAACTTCGGCTTTTCACTTATGTTATGTGGATGAATGTCTTAGTGAGACATTATTTAACAAATAATCATATATAAACACAGAGGACAAACGTATATTAATTCATATTTAGTCACATGACATCCTTTTGTTTTCTACTTATACGCATGATTTAAGGTTGTCGAATAGGAAAAAACGATAGATTTTTTTGTTGGGTGTGTATAGTAAGCTAGGCATCAAGATAATGCAAAACAAAATAGTACTAATGTTGATTAGTGGTCATTTTCTATAAATAATAAGTTTGATGTTTCAGTTTAATTACTTGAGAATAAAGACAACAAATCTCTTGATGTCTTTTCTCAAAAAAAAAAAATCTCTGGATGTCTTTGTAGGTTGGGAACACAGGTCATGTCACATTTAATTTGCCTTTCTCCCCCATTACATTGGTGACTTGTTAAATAAAAATTTATATGGTTAAAAGCAATTTAACTACTGATATTATTACGGTTAGAAGACTCATTAGAGTTTTGTATGTTATCGCCAAAAAAAAATTAAAAATTGTCAGCAAATCAATCATTTTTATATTAAAAGATTGGACAGTCCGAAGTAACTTGCTACCAAAAATGCTTTTAGAAATTTCAAATGATGACTTGAAATTAGCTTCGATCGCTACAGTTTGACTGCAATGATCACAACTCTAATTCAAAACCTAAGTTTATGTGAAGCTCGTAAGTCGTGATCCCTTATTATTAAAGAGCATTATCCATCAATTAACCTCAATTTCGTTGACTATGGTTAAATCTTAACTACTACAGTTACTTCATTAATCATTATACTATGGAGTAGTATATTTCAACTACAATAATATATATATACTAGATTAGATTAGATTAGGACCGCATATACAGATTTATAATTTAATATTTAATATTATGTAAAAAAAAATAAAAAATGAAAAAAAATTCATCCGTGAAAATTAAGAAACGAAGTTTTCGATGAAATAAATATATATATTGAAGGAAGAATTTCGTGAAACAGATGCAGAAAATAGCTTTGCAAACAATTATTGGATTTTTAATTTTTTGGTATGTAATTGACTTACTACCATGTTGTTTATATAGATGTGAGAGATTAGAATTATTATTTTTAGGATTAGTAATTCATTGTTTATTTTTTTAATCTAAACAGAAAAACTCATGAATTTTTTTTTTATTAACTTTGCATTTTAAGATAAATTTAATTTTTTTTTATTTTTCATTTCTGTTTAGTAATTTTACATTTTAAGATTATGAATAAGTTATTATTTTTTCCAAATTTTTAAGCTTTTAATGTTTTATTAATCAATTTTAATTTTTTCTATTAATTTTTTTTAGTAACTTTGGATTTTAAGATAAATTTACCTTTTTATTTTTCTTTTTTGTTTAATAACTTTACTTTTTAAGATTATGAATTGATTATAAATTTAGTAAAAAAAATTGGAATTTTTTTGTTCACATGTTAAAATATAATCGATTAACTTGACACGTGTCGCGATCAAGTGAGTTAATAATTTTAAAATATTTAATTTTATATAATAAGATACTCTTTTGCACCCCCAATTGGTTATAAACAATTAATAATTCTGAGACAGAACGAAAATGAGATGTAACGAGACCTAGTGGGGATGTGAATTCCCAAAATTGAAAAGTGAAAACATGTTATAAACAAATTTGATTGTTTTTTTAAAAATTATAAGAAAAATATTTACTTATTAACGAACAAACAAATCAATCATAATAAAATTACTTTCGAAAACTTAGAGCAAGACACACAGAACAGAAGTATGTAACTACCATTAAAACATCTCGAATAGAATTCGGTTTTGAATAATTCGTTAGCATCCTCGTGTACATAACCTAAACGATTTAGTCATTCATTATACTAACAAAAATCTAATCCATAACAAGATTTTTTTAAAAAACTTAAATATTTAGTTAATTTTTGGTAAGAAAATTATTTTAGAAAGCACTTTATGACTTCTGTATTACAAGATAAGACACATTTAACTCTTAAAACACGTTGAGTGATGAAATTGACACTCTTACTTTTATGTACACAATAAACCACTTTTTACATTTTCTTACCCCACCTGATTTATTTTCTATTTTTTTATAATGTGAAAGACATAAAAAAATTTATTTGGTAACAATGAATGATAATTTTATTTATTCTACATTTTGCTATAGTTTTGATTCGAAAAAAAAACAAGAAATCTAAACATATGAAATCGAGATCGACGTGGACATGAAAACATAGACAATTGTGTGTAGACATATAGGAATCTTGTATTGTTAGTGTGGGTGGTCATGTGTGGATGGTCATGTGTAGATGTAGTTCTTGATATTTACAAATAGATTTCTTGTTTCACATCAAAACTATAGCAAAATGGATCTTAAAATGTTGGAAAAAATAGAATTATCATATATTGTTTACAGAAAATTATTTTATGTCTTTCACATTATTAAAAAAATAGAAAACAAATCAAGTGGGGTAATAATTATTTTACTCAATTTTTTGATTTTCTGATCCACGACTTTGTATCCATGACCATGAAGTACAATTTTAGTTTTTCACATACATGAACATGAAAAAAATGGCCTTAAGAGTTAAATATGTATTTTTTAAAACTGGCAAATATGCATTTCAGTGTAATTAACTCTTTTTGGTATATATACCGTAGGCGCGTAAGGTTACTTACTTTCATGGATCGAGCTTATTGTTTTGTTTTTAAGGGGATCGAGCTTATTGTTCTTAAGAACACAATACATTTCTATATTGACTAATTAAATCCTTAAATTGGTTGTCAAGATTCTAAAGGAATAATTTGTTTTATATTTTCATATAGAATCAGATCTCGTATCTTTAAAATGTCCCTTCAGATTATCAACCCGACAAGGAATATAGGATTAGATTATCAAATTGGGGCAAATTGCCAATATCTCTATAATATTTTTTTCTTACAGTTTAATATTACGATATTGATTAGAGTATATAGTTCATCACAGATGATACTAGGATAGATCCCTTTCAAGTCTACCCTCTATGTTCATTAATCATTACTAATAAACTACCAAGGTTTTTGTATATTGTGGTTTTTGTCAATACATGCATGACTTTATGTTTTTACATGTATATTGTGGTTTTTGTCAATACATGACTTTAGTTTTTTTTTTTTTTTTTTCTTAGTCGGCACATGAATATTAGGTTTATGTATATATATACATACAAAAATGAAATAAATATACGTATAATATACAGAAATGATGAGCATACAATTCGATAAATTCCTACCGTCTATATGTGTGGGTGTGCGTGTGCGACATAGACAAGTATATATTAGTATATACACATATAAGTAGCATTAATGTATGTTTGTATCATGATTTGGTCCACACAATAGTCAAGACCATCATTAAATGGCAATATAATTGGTAACACGTCCCCACTATCACTATGTAACGCCTACAATAGGCGCAGATACATGACATTTGCGTATGTGTTATGTGTGAGTTCTTGTCGATACGTTAATGGTTGTTTTATAACGCATTCTATATAGTATATAATATTCCCAATAATGGTGGTGGTACAGAAACATCATGTCAACATTGTTAATTTTCTTTACGAAGTATGATTAAGCAAACACACAAAGCTAGATTAATATATATATATAAAGCTAGCTTTGCTCTTATGGTGCCACCTTACCTTCCACCTAAGCAATAAACATTAAAAAAAAAAACACATAAAATAGAAGATCCAAAAAAAAAAATCCAAACATAAAACAAAAATTCCAATATATATATAAATCGGTGCTGTCAATTTGAGTCATTATCCGCGGGTCTCGCCCCATTTAACCCACGTGTCGAGAATATTTGTAGGTACCCGCGAATTCAAGCGGGGCAGGTGCGAGTCGAACAAAAAATTTAACCCGTACAGGACGGATCTAGCAGGGCAAGTTTGACCCGCTTGACAGGCCTAATTAGAATCTAACATGAAATACGATTAAAAAGAATGATGTTAAAAAAAACACGATTAAAAATAATATAAAAATAGAAAATAAAATAAAATAAGGAACCACCCAATATTAAACTGTTATAAACAGTTCCATTAACTCTAACACCATGAAAATAAAATACTATTACACAATCAAAACAAAATTATGAGAAAAATGTGGACCACGCCCGCGCATAGTATCTATACATCCAACATATTTAAAAAAAACAAAAAATTATCTTAAAACTAAAATATTCAAAGTAACCCAAATTCCTTCATTCCTTAATATTAAAGGGAAACGTATTCTACAAGGGCTCCAACACATAGGTTTTAGATGAAACAAAAGAAAATACAAAAATTATGCAAAGAAAATTTTAAATTGTTAAGATTATGAAAAAAAACAAAATTATGAGAAAAATGTGGACCATGCCCGCACATAGTATCTATACATCCAACATATTTAAAAAAAACAGAAAATTATCTTAAAATTAAAATGTTCAAAGTAGCCCAAATTCCTTCATTCCTTAATATTAACGAGAAACATATTCTATAAGGGCTCCAACAAATATGGTTTAGATGAAACAAAACAAAAACAAAAATTATGCAAAGAAAACTTTAAATTGTTAAGATATTTCCTAAAAAACCAATTAATTGCATGAAATTTACCAACAAAGTAGAAAAATAAGTAAAAATGTGTACTATCCACTTAACAAATACATATAAAATCATAAATTTAAGAAATTAAGAAAATAAACCAAAACATAAAAATACACATATTTTAAGGTGATAGAGATCATTCAATTAACTATCAGATTCAAAAAAATAAAATAATAGACAATAAAAACTGTTTAGAAAAATTGTTTACAACGTCCGCGCGTAGCGCGGATCACATCCTAGTTTACTATAAAATATTCTTTAACAAACGTAACTATTTTCTCTGGAGGAATTAAAAAAATACTAATCATTTGATTTACTAAAAATATGTTGGAAGACTTCTTTAGTTTTGCCTTGAGTGATTTATTTTCTCTTTGAGTGTGACTTAATAATCATGAGAAAAAAGTCCAACCACCTTTGAAATAATGAGAAAGCTACTTGGACGTCTGTATTAGCACCACCCGTGCCGGCTCAATATTATTACGGATCTTAAGCGTAATTTTTTTTTAAAGGTGTTATACTAAATTTAAAAAAAAAAAAAATTGTGTAATATTTTTGTATAATTGTTTTATGAAAAATACATATAAAATAATTTTATGAATTTTTTTATTCTAAATTTTATTATTTTATTTATTTTTTAATGAAAATATATATATATATATATATATAAAAAAATCAAAGCCCTTAATTATTAGGATACGGTGCTTACAAGTTTGTTAATTTGATCCAACCAACACCTACCCATCTGAGAGATTCAGAGATGCTGACAAACATGAGAGATCCAATTATAGTGAGAACTTTTTATTACACATGATTCGCAAAGAGTATATATGTAACGGCAAATTTATTAACCCAAAGTCACTTGTCCAGACTAGGTTATGTTAAACAAATACTATAGTAAGTCATCCGGATCCGTGGCGCAATGGTAGCGCGTCTGACTCCAGTTCAGAAGGTTGCGTGTTCGATTCACGTCGGGTTCAAAACCCCGAAACTAAACCGGATAATTTTTTTGTTTTTATCACTTCACCGTACCACCAACACGTTATCATTGTGAGAAACAACGAAATATCATGCATAACAATAAACGGCAAGACATCTGAGCTTATCTAGTGAAAACAACACGTACTTTTTTTCTTTTGTAAAGTCTTTTAACAAACTTTTTTTCCTGGTACTATCGAGAGACTAAGAAGAACAAACCAGTACAAACTGAAATTTTAACCGAAGGAGACAATCAATTAATCATCAGGCTCTTCAGGCTTTACAAAGAACTGATCTGTATAAGCAGATTTCACTTGTGGAGCTAAAGCTTTAGCAAAAAACAAGTGAGAAGCAAGACCTGTAGGTCTCATGTCCTTTAAAGGTAACACAAGGGGGAGACTTTTGAAGGCTGATATGTACCAGGAAAATTCGGTTTTTGTTTGTTTGTATTTTATTTTTGGTTTAATCGGTTAAGTTCGATACTTTATTTTACCTTACTATAATTGACCTTTATTTTTTATTTTTTGTATTTTTAATTTGACCTTAATTTGTTTATCCCTCTGATACCTTTCTTGATACCAAATAAATATTCTAATACTTTTCCCGTATGTTAGTACGTAACCCGTTTTGAAATCGGAATGTGCTCTTAATGAAGCAAAGAATGACTTAGATGTATTAATATTCTTTAGATTATCTGATATACTTGGCTTCCCTTTTGACAAAAAAATGGTTACAAACCAGATAGTTAAGTTACAAGAATTTATTCGTTGAGTATGCATTATCATCAATATTAAGATAAGCACGAGTATCATTTTCATGTAAACAAAGAATAATTTAATATCTTATTATATATATACATGTATATAAGGAACGCTCTCATCATTACGTGAAACTAAAACATAAAAAAAATTGTAGAAAATACTAAAAGTACTAGAAGATTATATTTATTTCATCTATGGATATACTCACTAAATTTTATTTACTATATGCAACGCGCGGGCTAAAATGTGATGCTTGTAATCTTGGAACAAATTACTATAGTGATGGTTATCGTTGCTTTCGTTCTGGACTCTTCTTTCACAAGGAATGCGCTAACTCTAATCGAGAAGTTAGCAACCTCTATCATCCACAACATCCTTTAGAATTAAAAGTAGTCGCAGAAAGTGAAGATGTCCATGGAGAATGCAAGCTTTGTAGAGGTAACTTGCTAAAAATGTATTATCATTGTTCTATATGTGATTTTGCAATCGATTTGCTATGCGCAAAAAAAGAAGTTATGATAACGATTGAAGGTCCAAAGAGCCACGAACATGGTTTATCGCTTGTTCCAAATATGATTAGGTTTACTTGTCATATATGTGAACTGCTTGATGATCGGTTTCCTTATGCATGCAAAAGATGTGATTTGAGTTTTCACAAAGATTGCGCCGAATCTACACCAGAGCTCAACTACTCTTGTCATCCCAAACACCCTCTCAAGCGTCTCACGCGCGTTCCAAGTTACACCGATGGAAAATGTTGCTTGTGTGGAAGCAAGCTTCATAATTTGTTTTATCATTGTTCTATTTGTAATTTCAGCGTGGATGTTGCTTGTGCAAAGAATCCACCTCTTTTCACTCTTGTCCACCCCAAAGCTCATGAACATCCACTCACTCTTTTGCCGCAACGAACTTTTGTTTGTAATGCTTGTGGAATGGATGACGACCCAAATCCCTATGTATGTCTTCAATGCAATTTCATGGTCCATAGAAATTGTATAGACATACCACGCATCATCAAAATAAATCGCCATGTTCATCGTATCCATTACAATCATTGCCTTGCTGCCGGAGATTGGAAATGTGGAGTGTGTCAGAAAGAGGTAAACTGGACATGTGGAGCTTATTCTTGTTCAAAATGTCCTGATTTTGCAATTCATATAAGATGTGCCACAAGGTTTGGGATTTGGGATGGGATTGAACTTGAAAGCGTATCAGAAGATACTCTAGAGGCTAAATCGTACGAGGTGATCCAAGAAGGAGTAATAAAGCATTTCAGTCACGAGGAACATACTTTGAAGCTCAAAGAAGAGAGTGATGCTAATGATGAATGCGTGTGGTGTAAAGCATGCTCGTATCCCATATTTTCGAGCCCATTCTACGATTGCATGGAATGTGATGACTTCATCATTCATCAGAAATGTGCTTATCTCCCAAGGAAGAAAATAGATTCCTTCTACAAAATGCCGATGGAACTAGTTTCAACAACTGATGATTTATTTCTCTGCACGGCTTGTCAAAACATTTGTCAAGGTTTCGTGTACATGAGTGATCATGATGATGGTAATATTATTATCCACCTTGATGTGCGGTGTGGTTCTATTTCTGAGCCTTTTGTCCATGAAAGCCATCCTCTTCATTCGTTATACATATGTTACTCAACGGGAGACAAATTATGTAATGCTTGTGGAGATAAGGCAACCATGGCTTTGAGTTGTGATGAGTGTGAATTTACTTTAGACATTAAATGTTCTATTTTGCCAAAGATGGTTAAACACAAATATGATAAAGATCATTTTCTGTCTCTGTGTTACGGAGAGAAAACAAGGGAGCAGTACTGGTGCGAGATATGCGAGGAAGATCTAGACCCAAAAAAATGGTTTTATTCATGTGATCAGTGTGGCACCACTTTTCATATCAAATGTACGCTTGGGGACTTACTATGGATTAAATCGACAGAGAGGTGGGATTCAGGCCCATTTCAGGCTATTCCTAACAATCGTATGAGTCGACCAGTTTGTGCTAAGTGTCATTCTCGCTGTCAATTCCCATTCACTTTGGAGTATGGATTTAAATTGTGTTCTCTACAGTGTTTAAAAAATGTTTGTAACATAGGTCATGGCTCCTAAGATTCTGCTTACTAGTGATTTATCATCGTTGTATATATTGCTTCACCTATAATATAGTGCGCACAAAACATATAAACATATTATTTGTAAGAATCAAATATTTATAAAATGTTTGCTTTATAAGTTTACCGATCTTTGTTATATCATGCACCTCTTCTTTTGTTAAATTATATACCTCTTAACAAAATAATATGCCATATTTTACACCAAAATTAACATGATAATTTGTATATTTTTTTTTTAATAAAGTCTAAAACTAAACTATAAACCCTAAAAATTTAATCCTAGACCCGAAAAACGAAATCCAAAATTCTAAACCATAGCCAAAAAAAAAAATCTGAAATCTCAAAGCTAAAATGGTGTATTTGATCAATTTTGAAAAAATTAACCTAATTATTTTCTAATTGTCCTATAATTATATTAAATATGGATCTGGGATATAGGAAACCCCATTTCTCAATATATTTTTGGGTATATCTAAGTTTCGTTTAGGTAGAAATTTGGTCACTTAAATTAGCTGAAAAAGTGTTATTGAAAGTAAAAGCATCAAAATTTCACGATATAGTTGTGAAAAACAACGAAAGGGCATGCATTTGCCTGTATCCACCGGTACGATGACGTTTAGCTTTACAAGACATTTCTCTGGTACTATTGAGGGACTAAGAAGAAGAAGAATCACAACACAGAAATGAACAGAATCAATTAGTCAACAGGCTCTTCAGGCTTCACAAAGAACTCTATATAAGCAATCCGACTCGGCGGCTGATACCCTGCAGATTCCACTTGTGGAGCTAAAGCTTTAGCAACCGAAACCAAGTGCTGAACTTTCAACATTCCTCCTCTTCCTATTGTCAGTTTGCTTCCCCTGTTCTCTCTCACGACGTTTCCCGGAATATTTGCGGTTGTTGCCTTCAAAAACTTGTACTTGTACCTAGAATCAAACAAGATCGTTAGCAAATGCATCTGGTAACTATTTTCTTGATTAGTAAATCAGCCCTATGAGTGTGTAAAACTAAGTTGTTTCAGCCATATAACGCTTCTTTTGGCCAATCGCACACTCTGTAAACATTTTTTAAAGAAGTAACGTTAGAGAATGAATGAGTTAATGGTTACCCGTAAGAGACTTCGGTATCACAATGAAAAGCGAGGAGAAGATCTGTGTTGGCATAATACATCAAGTCTATCTGCAAAAGAGGATTATATGGAATGGTGTTGAACTTGATTCATTTCACAGAAAGACGATACTTTACCAAGGAAGAAGTGAGAAGCAAGACCTGTAGGTCTCCGTGTCCTTCTCCTCTAAAGGTAACACAAGGAGGAGACTTTTGAAGGCTGATCTGTACGCTCGATCCAGGCCATTCAAGATCATCTATTGCTTCTTTCAACGCTGACGACTGATACATCAGCAATACCTCTCAGCCTAAGAATGTGTATCCGAAAAAGCGATAGTAGACTATGTTACCTTCACGGTAAAAGTAAGTGGCGCGCTTCCTGCCTGCTCAAAGTTATAGTCCCAAGCGCTGGTCTCTGGGATTCTTGTTCTTATCTCAGAGTAGATGCAGGAGTTTAGAGTATCAACAGATCTAATATAACCACACACATCAGCTCATTTGCTCGTAATATTCACAAACTAGTTTTGATCAGTTACATTCTGTGAAACTAGCATCAGATTTCACAAGGCATAACAACAACAAAAAAAAGAAGCAGCAGAGGATGATGATTGTTCATACTTGAGAAGAAGCTCCATATCAGGTCCTGGATACTTGATTTCTATAGTATTCGAGTGTCCAGGTGATGAGAACGTGTTCAAGCAATCCACAAGAAGCCCTAAGCTGATTCCAAATCTCGGCCTCCCTTCAGCTCCATACTCGTATTTCGTGAATAGCTTCTCACACATCAAACATTTAACTACATTTCGGGATTTCCACAGTATGATGAATCGAAAAATTAAGAAAAGCTCCAGAAAATCGATACCTCGCGTTGAAGATAAACCTTGGCTTGAAGACAGCCTGATTCCTCCACGATCAAGACTACTCCGTGTTCAGATAACTCGACTAAAGCATCCTGGAAACGGAGGATTTCGCACAGAAAAATCAACGAAGATCGATAAATTAAAACCCTAGATGGGTTTTTCTGGGGATGGAGACAAGACCTGGTGGCGTTTCCATCGGACGCAAGTGAGGGCATCGACCATGCCTTGAACATTATCGAGCTGGCAGACGAGATCCGGCGCGTCTGGTTCAATCGCCGACGACGAGCTCATATCTCTCGCTTCTCCGTCCTACGCTTTCCCGCCAAAGAATTATTATTATCTTATGGGCTTTATTTGGGTCCAATTGCAACCAAATGAGGAGCTCAAAGGCTTTTTTTAGTGGTTATTATGATTATAAAAAAGTTTGTTGGAGAGATGGTCAGAAATATAGCAATAAAAAAAGGGCGATTTGATACAATCATACAAACAGTTGATTAATAAATTTTCTTGCAACTGAAACTAGTTTGAAAAATAATGATTGTAAATCGTATTTTTAAAAATATCCTTTCATAATCCTTTGATCTCTATTACCACATGTTCTAAAAATCGGCTGCCTAGACTTTGGCGATTAATAAGTAATCCGTTCAATAAATCGGGTGTTCGATTAATCTATGCCTAGGCCAATTAATCTCGCATAGGCTGATTAATTTCTGACTAGGCAGTTGTTTAGTCCAGTTTTTTTTTTTAAATTAAAATAATTTTTTTTTCCGACTAAAAACTTTTATTGATTTTGTAAATCACAATCTCTGTTTACAAGCGGATATAGAAAGGTTGGACAACAATGATACAAAGACCAAGGAGTTACATCTTGTATTGATTTTCTAGCTAACATATCAGCACATTTATTCGATTCCCGATGTCTAAAGGAAAATTTAACTTGTTCAAACATATTCCTCCATCTGTTAATTGTCTCCCTATAATGCTGAAGTTTGAGATTTGTATCTCCTCGATTGATAAGATGAACAATATTTAAATTGTCACCTTCAAATTCTATCACTCGATACCCAAGAGCCCAACATGCTTGCATTGCCCAAATAAGAGATGTGCATTCTGCTTCTTCAGATGTGCTTCTCCCTTGAAATTTACCCATGCCACAATCTAAGAAAGTTCCATTACTATTTCGGAGTATCCATCCGAGTCCTGAATTTTGGTTACCTGCATGATGGGATGCATCGTAGTTACATTTGACCCAACCTCTGTTAGGTTTTATCCATCGACTTTGCTCTTGTCTTGTCCCATGATGTATACTCTGATTAATCAATGTTGGATGAAGACTATCGATCCATTCTTTGACATCCTCATTTGCTCTTTTCATCGTTTCATCTGTTGAAATGTTATTCTGGTTGAATAGTAGATCATTTCGACTTTTCCATAGTCTCCAAAGCACCCAAAAAGGAAGTTTCCTACTCGTTACAGATACTGAATTGTTACGATGTATATCGAATAAGTATCTTAGCTTATCTTCCAATGTAATTTGTCCATTGCAAATTATGTGCGTTGGTATTCCTGTTAATCTCCAGATTTCTTTCGCATATCGACATGTGAAAAAGGCGTGATCACTAGTTTCCACATAGTCACAACATCGAGCACATAATCGGTCCACATTTATTCTTCTTCTTCTGAGATTGGCATTTACTCCAATGGCATTAGAAGCTAACCTCCATATGAAGTGCTTTATTTTTGGGGTTAGTTCCGAATCCCATATATTTTTTGCGATATCATGATGAGCGGCTAATGGCGGTCTAGGATACTCCTCTGGATCAGTAGAAAGCGTGACTCGGTATCCAGTCTTAACTGTATAATTACCGTCTTTTGTACCTTGCCAAATTAATTGGTCTGGTGTCGGACTTGACGGAAGAAAAATTTTATGAATGAGATGGTGGTCATCATCCTCAATCAGCTCCTCTATCTTCCTCTCATTCCAGTGCATAAAGTTCGGATCTATTAATTCTCGAACTAAGATGTTGGGATCAACATTTTCCCGTAGAACCGGTGTCCGTGGTGTCGTTCCTGGAAACCATGGATCGATGCCCATTCTAATATTTGCACCATCTCCAATTCCGAAATAAGAACACTTCTTTAATAACTCACAACCAAATAGCATAGATTGCCATCCATAAGAAGGCTTCGTTCCTCTGTTTGCTGCAAAAATATGATTATCTCGAAAATATCTTGCTTTCAGTACCCGGTGTAGGAGACAATTTGGCCGTCTTAGCAATTTCCAGACTTGGTTGGCGAGCAGAGCTTGATTAAATTTGTGTAAGTCTCTGAAACCCAGACCTCCATCTCGTTTTGATGTTGTCAGTTTTTTCCACGATACCCAAGACATTTTGCGTTTTTCAAGTGTTGTTCCGCACCAAAATCTTGCAATCAGACTATCAATTTCAGAGCAAAGCTCTAACGGAAGCTGAAAACAGTTCATGGAGTATACTGGCATAGCAAAAGCCACAGATTTGATAAGAATTTCCTTCCCTGCTTGTGATAAGAATCTGGTTTGCCAACCAGAGATTTTGCGGATAACGTTCTCTTTAACGTATTGTAGCATTTCTTTTTTCTTTCTCCTAAATTGTTCTGGGAGACCTAAGTACTTTCCCCCTCCCCCAATATTTGGTATTTTTAAAATACGTTGAACACTTTCTCTTGTATGTTGAAAGACTCGTTCTCCAAAAGTAATTGATGATTTATCGAGATTGATAACCTGCCCTGATGCTCCACCATACTGTTCAAAGATTTTGAATAGGTTATTACTGTTCTTATGATCAGCTTTCACAAAAAATAATGAATCATCAGCGAAAAGCAGATGAGATATAGGAGGACCGCCATTACTTAATCGGATAGCCTGAATCCGACCTTCCCTTGTAGCCTTTGACATTAAGCAGCTTAATACATCAGCACAAAGTATGAATAGGTATGGGGATAAGGGATCTCCTTGTCGTATTCCTCTCGTAACCTCGAATTTCCCGTAAGGACTCCCATTAATTAGTGTCTAAAAAGAAACTGAGGAAATTCAGGCCATGATCCATTGGATCCAAATTTCTGAGAAGCCTTTCTTTCTCATAACTTCTTCAAGGAATTTCCATTCGATACGGTCATATGCTTTACTAATGTCTGTTTTAACAGCCATATATGAATTAGCACATCGTCTTCTAACTCGCAGCGAATGTAGAGCTTCATGAGCAAGGAGAACATTATCAGTAATATATCTTCCTGGAATGAAAGCTGCTTGATTCTCTGTGATCACATTAGACAACACTGCCTTCAATCTAAAGACGAGGATCTTGGAGATAATCTTATACATTATATTACATAATGCAATAGGTCGGAAATCCTTTAAGGTTATTGGATTCTCAATCTTTGGTATAAGACACAGGTTTGTGTGGTTAAGTTCTGGTTGCATCACTCATGTATTGAAAAATCGTTTAACTTCATCAATAATTGCAGGACCAACTATATCCCAATATTGTTGGTAAAAGGAGGCTGTAAATCCATCTGGACCAGGTGCTCGTGTTGCTCCAATTGAAAACAAAGCAGATCGAACCTCCTCTGCTGAAATATCTTTAATCAAGGATGAGTTCATTTGTGGAGTTACTACTTTGTCCATGTTCCTCAAGATTGAATGTAAATCTGTGGGGTTTGTTGTAATAAAAAGATCTGAAAAGTATCTTTGAGCCTCCGATCCTATTGCTCTATTTCCGAAAATGTCTTCACCGTTGGGTCCTTTGATGTTTACGATACGATTGCGAGCTGTTCTGTTTTTTGTCGAAGCATGATAGAACTTAGTGCTACGATCACCTTCCCTTAGCCATTTGTTTCGACTCTTGATTTGCCAAAACTTCTCTTCGTCTCTGTAAGCTTTCATTAATTCATTTCTCATATCTGAAATTTCTGCAGTTGAAACAGAATTGTTCATATGGGCTACATCGATTGTCTTTTTCAGATCTGTAATAAGTTTTGCAGAGTTCGTATTGTTGTCTCTTTTCCAGATTGATATAGCATTTGATAATTCCAACTTATGTTTATATTTTTAATGAAGATCATAATGTATTAGACATCATATTTGTTTTCTTGTGTTTTATCCAATCTTGAGCATAATATTATATTGAAACTATAAATTATAATAGATTAACATGTTAAAACACATTAAAAAAAGTCAAAAACTAATCCCTGACTAATCTCCGATTTTTTTGCTAGGCGCTAGGCCCTGCTCGACCGCCCGACTAGCGCCTAACGATTTTTTAAACATTGCTAAAATCTAAAGAGAAAACGCGTGAAAAGATATGTTTTGATGTCTCAAATGTGGAATTATATAATCAGTCTCATTTAGCCAGTCAAAATAATATTATGTTTTAAATCAATTAAAAAATTCGATGAGTAAACTAGTCGACGGTCATATTAACTTTATAAAAAAAAAAAAAAGTATTCAACCACCTTCAATTATTCCAAACATAGCTGAGGCCCAGTTCTTTTATAAACGTAATCTTTTTTTGACCCACACACAATAATATAAAAAAACAAACATAAAAGCCCACCTGGTAATAATGACACGTGTCATGTCGCGTTATCGCAGATAGAATAAAGTAAAAGGGTATTTTTGTAAATTGTCAAGTCCCTTTCTATCTCTTTCTTCTCGCTCCCTTTTCTCTCTCCTTCTCTCCGTACCGTACGAGATGGATGGTTTTGCCGGCGGAGGAGCGAATAGCGGCGAGGCTGTAACGGCACCGCCACGGAATCCGCATCCAGCGACGTTGCTTAGCGCGAACTCTTTACCGCCTCCTTTCCTGAGCAAGACGTATGACATGGTGGAAGATCCGGCGACGGACGCGATTGTTTCGTGGAGTCCGGCGAACAATAGCTTCGTTGTTTGGGATCCTCCGGAGTTTTCCCGTGATCTTCTCCCCAAATACTTCAAGCACAACAATTTCTCCAGCTTTGTTCGCCAGTTGAATACTTATGTAAGTGAATCTTCTGAAATCACTTCCCCTAATTCCGCCACAATCGAGAACGTGTTGCCATTGATTTTAGAAAACGGAGAACAATAGTCTTAGAAAATTCGAAACTCGAATGATTCAAACTTAAGTTATGTTCGATTCTGGCCAATTTGATGAATAGGGTTTCAGGAAAGTGGATCCAGATCGGTGGGAATTTGCAAATGAAGGTTTCTTAAGGGGTCAAAAACATCTTTTGAAGACTATAAGCCGGAGAAAATCTGTTCAGGGACATGGCAGTAGTAATCCACAGTCCCATCAATTATCTCAAGGTCAAGGTCCAATGGCTGTATTATCTTCATGTGTTGAGGTTGGGAAATTTGGGCTCGAGGAAGAGGTTGAACAGCTTAAAAGAGACAAAAACGTGCTGATGCAGGAACTCGTCAAGTTACGCCAGCAGCAGCAATCAACAGACAACAAACTTCAGGCTATGGTCAAAAGTCTTCAGGCTATGGAGCAGAGGCAACAGCAGATCGTGTCTTTCCTTGCTAAAGCTGTCCAGAATCCCACTTTCCTCTCACAGTTCATACAGAAGCAGACCGATAATAATATGCATGTGACCGAGGCCAATAAGAAGCGGAGACTCAGAGAGGATGCTACTGCTGCTGCTGCTACTGAGAATCAGAGCCATAGCTCGGCTGCATCAGATGGACAAATAGTTAAGTATCAGCCTCTTAGAAGCGATTCGACAAAGTCAATGATCTGGAACATGATGAAAACAGATGATAAGCTTCCCTTTCTCGATGGGTTCTCATCGCCAAACCGGGTATCTGGAGTCACTCTTCAAGAGGTACTACCCACAACTTCAGGACAGTCACAGGCATATGCACCCGAAGCATCGGGACAGCCTTTATCCTACTTACCCTCTGCTTCAACTTCCTTACCCGATAACGATATGCCAGCGATTTCCCGGATGCCACAATTGACACAAGAGAGCATCAATGATTTCCCTACAGAAAACTACATGGATACAGAGAAGGATGTTTCAGAGGCATTCATCTCTCCGAGCCCGTTCCTTGACGGTGGTTCAGTACCGAATCAGCTAGACGGAATACCTCAGGACCCCGACATTGATGAACTGATGAGTAACTGTGATCTATTCGAAGAATATCTGGCACAAAGCCCAGTTCTTGGAGATGAAACAACACTAGAGAGCGGCAACACAAATGGTGGGCATATGGCTAAGCTTATAGAGGAGTTGGGTCTTCTCACATCAGAGACAGAGCAATTGCAAAGTGTTAATGTTTAGTTGTCAAAATTGTATAGTCTTTCTACTAACTTTTATATGGTTGTTTTGTAAGTCTCTTTTGTTTAAAAAGTTGTGAACTTTGTGCGGAAATCTTAAATACATTTATAATTTATAATTTACAAAATAGTTTTTTATTTTTTCAATTTATTTTAGAAAGTGACAATTTGTCGAATCGTTTTCGATAAGGAAAACAGAGCTGGAATTTCCTGGGGGAAGCTCTTTTCAATGGAGGTCCTTGCAAGTTCTTCATTATCCCCAAATTTTACTAAACCTCATAAAATAAACCCTAATTTCTCAATCCAGGTACATTTTCTTCATCAAAGTTTGACTCTTTTTTAGTTTCTCCCCAAAAATTCCCATGGAAACCCCAAAGTTTGACTCTTTTTTACTTTCAATCTCTGCAGGTGAAATTGTGGGTATCTCAACCTCCAAAGATTTTGGAAGCTAGCAACTTTAGATATGCTCGAAATCGTAGTAACAAGCCAAGGAGCCATGCGAACCCACGACTCGTGTTCGTCTGTAATAGATATTTATGTCTTCTCGAGAGAAATGATCATAGGAAGTTTTCTGGGAAGGTTATGATGAGATCTTCAGTCAATTTCAGAAAGATTGTCTCCGTCGCATTAGTTCGGCTAGTTTCTGTTCTGCTTGTCTCCTCCATTTCTGTTGTTGCCACTGATTCACCATCATGTAAGTTCGGTTTTATTACGTGTCGAGGAACCATCTCAAATTTGGGGCATTGCAATTTGATTTCTTTTGTCTCTCTAGGGGGTCTTAGTGAGGAGAATCTTCTCTTCTTAGAAGCTTGGAGAACAATTGATCGTGCATATATCGATAAAACCTTCAATGGACAGAGCTGGTTTCGTTACAGAGAGACTGCTTTAAGAAACGAGCCCATGAACACTAGAGAAGAGACATGTATGTGTGAATTTGAAACAAAGCTTTAACCTTTTTACAAATTTAGAACAATCCTGCTTCTGAATTTGGTGTTTGTTTGCGTTTAGACATGGCTATTAAGAAAATGATTGCAACACTAGATGATCCTTTTACCCGGTTCCTGGAGCCCGGAAAGTTTCAGAGTTTGCGGGTAAGAGTTCCTGACAACCGCTGTTCTGAATCTAGCAAAAAAGTTTGTATGTAAGAGTTAGTAAATGTTTTGGTTGAAGGCAGTCTGGAACTCAAGGGGCGGTTACGGGTGTTGGGCTGTCGATAGGTTACCCCGCTGCATCAGATGGATCACCGGCTGGGCTTGTTGTTATATCAGCTGCTCCTGGAGGTCCTGCAAATAGGGCAGGAGTTTCACCAGGCGATGTTATCTTAGGAATTGATAATACAACCACAGAAACTCTTTCCATATACGATGCTGCACAGATGTTGCAGTGAGCCACATTTCCACTATCATCCTTCCTCTAGCTCTGAGAAATGGATTGTGAATTAAGAAATGAGGAAGCTTTTTCACATCGGGATAATACTTTGGTTAAAAATGCAGGGGACCTGAAGGAAGCACAGTGGAACTAGCGATTCGCAGTGGACCTGAAACGAGATTCTTATCTTTGATGTATTTGTTCCCATCCCTACTTTGCTTAAAATTTTTTTATCGTTTTCACGTTCATTAAGTTACTCCGATTATTGTTATTTCAGGAGAGAGCGGGTTTCTGTTAATCCGGTGAAGTCAAGATTATGTGAAATTCCTGGTTCTGGGAGTAATTCCCCTAAGATTGGGTATATCAAGCTAACAACATTTAATCAAAATGCCTCTGGTATGCATCTTTTGACGTTACTGATTCCTTCTTACAAATTTGAATACTTTCTGGTTTACTATCTCTGAAAGTCGAACACTTTCATTGTAGGTGCGGTCAAAGAAGCAATTGAGACCTTGAGAGGCAACAATGTAAATGCATTCGTCTTGGATCTTCGAGACAATAGGTGATGATAATAGCAAACAGAAAAGAAAAAAACTCATTTTTGTTTCTACAACAGCCGTTTCTTGAACAGTTGGAATTTTTGTTTTTGTGCTGCAGCGGAGGTTCTTTCCCAGAAGGAATCGAGATTGCTAAGATTTGGTAAAACCTCATAAATCACTTCATCCAAAGAATCAGAAATCTTTCAAGACTCACAACTCTCATAATAGAAACTTCAACTTTTGCTATCCGCAGGTTAGATAAAGGAGTGATTGTGTACATTTGCGATAGTAGAGGTGTTAGAGATATATATGATACTGATGGAAGCAATGCTATAGCAACCTCTGAGCCTCTTGCCGTTCTCGTATAAGCTTTCCTTCCTTCCTTTCCTCAGATCAATCTACCTTCTTGATGTAAATGCCATGGAATATTTAGCTCACACAATCCCTCTTTTCCAGGTTAACAAAGGCACCGCGAGTGCCAGCGAGATATTAGCAGGCGCCTTGAAAGATAACAAGCGTGCTCTTGTTTATGGAGAACCGACTTACGGAAAAGGGTAAACAAAAAGGCGTGATCTTGATTTTTTATTCTTCTCAAAGACTGAACCTTTGTAACATTCTTGAGACTCTTTTTACACATTTTGCAGTAAGATACAGTCAGTGTTTCAGCTATCTGATGGTTCGGGCTTGGCAGTAACAGTTGCTCGATACGAAACACCAGCTCACACTGATATAGACAAGGTCTGAAACTACTTTCTTGCACATATCTGTGTCTACACTACACTACATGTTCTTATTACATTCTGTTATTTATCTACTCGCTGCTGGTTTTTTCGAATAGGTCGGTGTTACTCCTGATCATCCGTTGCCAAAGTCGTTTCCGAAAGACGAAGAGGCTTTCTGTGGATGCCTTAAGGATCCTACAGCTGCTTGTTATCTCAAATCAAGGCCTGCTTTTTTCTAGATGATTTTGATTTGTTCATACTTTGTCCTGCAATCATATCGTATGAGTAAAATTCATTGACTCAACCTTTGCATTCTTTCGAAGATTCACATAGCTTCATAATCGAAACCAGGAAATCCACTTCTACGAAGAACACACAAACAGATAAAAAAAAATTTCCCTTTCATCACCCACTTTGGTCTGCAACAAAATATATTACAGAGACAAAGCAATATCACTCTCTTACAAAACCAACACTCAGACGCCCTCGAACCAAACCAGAACCAAACCAAAACCAAAACCAAATCGAACTACTCTACATACTCGATAAGAAGAGACGAAAGACAAATAGTCCAACAGACTGAATGGTAGGAACAAAAAGAGCCGTGAAGACAGACATACACTCATTGATGTTTCTTGATTGAGGACGAAGCACTTTTCCATGGTTTCATGAGTTCTGGAAAATCAAACCGCGAGCACTATAATAACAATCAGAAGCACGATACCAAAAATCACCAAGAGCAAGCACGTCTGCAAGCAAAAAACAACAACAACAACAAGTTTATAGGTTGATTTGATCATCATCCTAAATCCTCAAAACACATTCATGGTATGATCAAAAGCTTGAATATTTTTACCAGTGAAGAATTTGATCTTTGTGTCTTTGAGGCTTTTGCGAGATGGGATTTTCCTTGTGCAGTTGCAGCGTGGGAGTTATCGATGTGAGTACCAATATCATCTGCGTGAAAAAAGAAGTGTTAGATTGAGGACACAAGGACATAAGTAAGTTTTATGATGACATGATTTAGAATTAGTTTTACCAATCATGGTTCCTTGATCATGTACCAACACTGCTAAGTCTTTGAAGATTTCGTGCACCTCGCCAATTTGCTGCTGGATTTCTTGTATCCCTTGCTCTCTTTCCTCAATAATAGCCTCATTGAACACAATCTCATTATCCAACAGTACAAGTTCTTGTCTGCACCACCACCAACAACAACAAACTAATTCAAAGGTGAGTCATCTCAGTATAAAAATCTGGACAAATAAAAGTCGTCTGTAAAAAAGAACTTACCTTTTTGATTCCACACGAAGCGCATGCTGCTCTGGATGCTTATCTGCATTCACATCTATCTCACTGGGTGTATAGCTATATAACCAAAGCCAAGCAATCAATATACAAAACCACAAAATGAACATAAAAGCATTTTCGATTCGCATTTACCTAGATGGAAGAGATGGCTTGGTCACAAGAGGAGCATATACGGTTTCTCTTTCAGCAGCGAGACGCTGAGCCTTTTGAAACTCTTTCAATACAGCTTGAAAGTCTTTTGCAAGCTTAGCATCCACAATCTTCTTCTTTGGCTAACAAAACAAACCCATCAAATTAAGAAATCAACAAGAAGACTTCCTTTATTTTTGGTTTTCATATCACAAAAACCACTCACATTTACACCTCTTTGATGATCAGTTTCACTAGCTTCTTTAAGTTTAGCTGATGTGTCTTTCACTAGCTGTCCGATATACAGTCTTGTCTTGTGCCTAAACACACAATTTTCCACCATTGTAGTGACACAACAATCAAGCAAATTGAAGCATTTACAAATACTGAATTTCAACGAAAAAACAAAATTCAACTTTTGTGAACTTACAGCTTCTCTCGGAGCTCCGGCGTGTCTTTGGGAGTACCGAGAGTGTTGACGAGACGTTGGAAAGTGGATACGCTTGTGTTGATCTGAAATATACCGGAAGCTACGGCTTGCGTCGTGTCTTGTCGACCTCCATTGATGTTCCTCGACGAAGCTAACGATCTTCCTCTTCCCGCCTCTAAATCTTGAAAACTCATCCTCCCACGAAACTTGTCTCGAAAACCCCACCTCTAAATTCTCCACCTTTTTTCCTCAGAAATATCAAAATTCGATCTTGAAGATAACGGAGATCAAGGGAAGAAAGAACGTGACGGTGATTTCAGATTCTCCAGGGGTTTCTCTCTCTCCGACAGATTGAGAAAACGTGAATCGCGGGGGGAGAGAGAGAGATTGAAAAACGTGAAATGTCACATTACCTGTATGGATGAAAAAAAGGCTTGTACCTTTTTGTAATCTCATTTTCAATCCTTACTTTTTGAAAAATATTCTAAAAGTGACTCGATAGTTTAGAATCTTACAGGTATATCCTCCTCGTATTATGAAGAAATATTTACACTTTATAGCAATTTTTTCAAAGTTCATTTACAAGAAATAACACTTATTTGATGGCGAAAAAACAAGAGCGTTCTTGTGATAAATCAAAATTTACAATAAACTTTTTCTCCTTATCTCTTTTTTCGCGTGTACAAGATAATGTGGATGCAAATGTCGTGGACGGATAATATGTGAGAGAAAATAATTATTTTTTCTCATCTATTTTGTTTTGTATTTTTCTACATTTGTGAATGACATAAAACAATTTTTTTTGTTTAGAATGAATTATAATTATATTTTGTAATTATTTTAAGATCTATTTTACTATAATTTAGGTGTTAAACATTTTTTTTTAAATTATAAAAAACTCAGAACTCTAATTACAAATCTATTTGAATGATGAGATGTGAACGATATAATATGGACATATGGACGTAGATATTATCGCGTGGACAGATAGAGGAAAATAATTATTTTTTCACATTTTTAATCTATTATCCGTCCACGACATTTGCATGTAAACGCGAAAAGAAAGAAAGAAAAAGGTTTATTGTAAATTTTGATTTAACACAAGGACACGATTGTCTTTTTGCCAACTAAAGTGTGGTCAAAATACTAGAGTTACATAATATATTATTTCTTGTAAATAATATCAATAGATGGTAACAGATAATAGCAAAATTAGGTGAAGGTTTCTGACACATTTTCTACAGTATTTTGATGTTGGAATTTACACAATACCCCTTTCTATTTATTTCTCTTACTCTAGCTTTAATTTTTTCCAACATAACCAACAACAGACGACGGTGGCTTTCACCGGAAAGCTGATGATGAACGACGGCGGATTTCACCGGCAATGAAGTAATATAGTTGCCTATGGTGGAGGAAGATATTTCGAGCAATTTCTGAGCTTTAGTAGAGAATGTTGACCGGAAGTTTGATATGGTTCATGACGGACTTCCTGGCATTAGGACGAGCACATGGTTGCTACTCCCCCAAAAAATTTCAAGGCCTATATGAAACTCTGGGTTTTTCAGCAGTAGCACATGTCGAATCTGGTTGATTCCGGTCTAAATCGATGAGAATAGGTGAGATCGAGAACCTAAACTGGAATTTTCAGAGATGAAAAAATTTAGTTCGAAGAGGAAAATGAACCAAACCAACTCAATTATCACGTTAACCAAGTATTGTTAAAAAGTCAGAAGATATCATATATTATTGTTATCACGTTACAAGTATCATATATTATTGTTAGCACGTAAACATTTTATATAATCCGTTATTATACATATTTATTATTAGCACGTAAACATTTTATTGTTAACACGTTAACAAGTATCATATAATATTTGTTAGCACGTTAACAATTATCATATATTATTGTTAACACGTTAACAAACACCATATCTTATTGTTAGCACGTTAACAAATCTCATATATTATTGTTAGCACATTAACAATAATATATTATTTGTTAACACGTTAACAATTATCATATATTATTGTTAACATGTTAACAAACACCATATCTTATTGTTAGCACGTTAACAAATCTCATAAATTATTGTTAACAAGTTATAAGTATCAGATATTAGTGTTAACACGTTAACCAAATAGTTATCCATTAAATGTTAACATGTTATCTAATTGTTAACTCGTTATCGTATTATTCTATGTTACATGTACATATAAATGTTATCACGTTAATCAGATAAACTTATCGCGATATATTAGTTATCGCGATGATGAACAGTGTTACCGACATATCTTGTCGGAAAACAAAAATTTCAGACTAATGGTATTTGTGTAAATATTTAAAATAAGAGGGATATTTTTGGTTGTTTTTTTTGTTTTCTCTTTCATAAATACTTAATTTTTATTTATCCATTGTATATAGCTAATTTATGAATCAATTCTTAATATTGACTAAAATCATCTCTACATTTTACTAATAATATGAAAGTGGATCTAAATGTTAGGGGCAAAAGTGTGTGTGTATATGATAAGAATCTTATCATAAGATCTTCAATAATTTTTTATTTAGCATCTCACATTCTACTCGAATACAAAGTTGGTCTTACGATGTGAACGCTACTCTGAGCTAAGACACGTGGGCGATAAGGATTGGTGGAGAAAGTGATATTGTCACGTTGATGGTTGATGTTAACCAAATCATAGAGATTTACGATTAGTTTTTAAAATTATGACAGATTTAGGATTATGATAAATAAATATATATACTCCAGAATTTAATGAATTAAAATCTCTAGATAAATTTACGTGCAAAAAGAAAAGGGTCAAAGAGTAAATGAATTGAAAAATATGTAAAATATACAGTAGATTCGGGAGCCTTTCGTGACGGACGTTTTTACCCCTCGCACGTGAGAAGTTGCCGGTAAGAAAATGCTTCCCGACCATAGCACGTGTCAAATCCGAAAACTTCTCGTCCGTTTTCCGAGGTGTTTAAATGGGGTCCACTTTTTTTTCTCCTTGCAAAGATTTGTCTCTCTTTTGATTGTTCTCTTCTCTCTTTCAAATTTGTTCGTCAGGTGAACACAAAGAGGAAAAAGAAAAACTTCCGTTTCAATCCGATTTTATCCATGGCGGTGAGTTTGATATAATCCTCCATTCTCGCTTTTTTTTTTTTAAACGAGTTGGTTTTGATTTATCCCGAGGAGATCGATGTTTTTGCTGTTGATTTGATTGAGGAATATGTGAACAGATCTGTTTGATTCGGATTGTTATGCTGTAAGATTTTTGCGAAATGGTGTTGATTATGGGTCAAAAAATCGCTTAGTTTTTTTGGATTTGGATTTTTGATTTTTGAGGATTTGAAGCTTCAGTCTTTTGATTTGGGTGAAAATTACTGTTCCTGAGATGAATGTTATGTTTTGATTTTGGATACCCAAGCTAGATCAATTGTTTCTTTTTGCAATCTGTAAGGATTAGTCTGAGAGACAAAGTTTAGCTTTTTCCAAGATTCATTAGTATTGAAATTTTTTGGATTTTTTTCAATCGAAATTTTGAAACTTGTATTGATGATGCAATGCCATTGTGTTTCTGATCTTAGCGAACATTGTATTGATGATAGAATGTTTAAGAAGTCAGTTTGGCTGCTTCAGGAGTGTGTATAGTCATAGTTTAGGCGATGAAGAATCAACAAATGTACAACTATAGAATAAGTCTGAGATGTGATTTAGGTGTTGATGTAACCATAGTATTAAGTTTCACGAGATTGGATCTCACTTGCACTTGCAGATGACAACTGTCAAAGTGAGCAATGTTTCTCTCGGAGCAACCGAGCGAGACCTCAAGGAGTTCTTTTCCTTTTCTGGCGATATTCTGTACCTTGAGACGCAGAGGTTTGGTTTCCTCTGCTTTGTTCCTTTTGAAGCTCTTAGTTATTCAGGTTCTTAACTCTTTTATACACGTTTGTACAGCGAGACAGAACGGTCTAAATTGGCATATGTTACTTTCAAGGATCTACAAGGAGCTGAAACTGCGGTTCTTCTCTCGGTATTTTCACTTCTCAGCCTGTGTCAGCTCCTCTATTTTATAAACTCCTTTGAGTGACTGAGTATTAGTGCAATTCTTTCAGGGAGCAACAATTGTTGATTCTTCAGTCATTGTCACCATGGCCCCGGATTACCAACTGTCTCCTGAGGCTTTAGCTTCCTTGGTAAGCTCTTAATTCATCATCTCTCTTGAGATCTTCACAAGCAAACTCTTACCATTTCATCTCTCCTCAGGAACCCAAGGACAGCAGCAAATCTCCCCGGGCAGGTGAATCTGTGTTGAGAAAAGCCGAAGACGTTGTCAGCAGCATGCTTGCAAAGGGATTTATACTGGGAAAAGATGCCATAGCCAAAGCCAAGAATGTTGATGAGAAACACCAGCTAACATCCACAGCATCAGCCAAAGTCGCATCTCTCGACAAGAAAATCGGTTTCACGGATAAGATCAACACGGGAACAATCGTTGTTGGAGACAAAGTCAGGGAAGTTGATCAGAAGTACCAAGTTTCGGAGAAAACCAAATCAGCAATCGCTGCAGCAGAGCAGACAGTGAGCAATGCAGGTTCAGCTATAATGAAGAACCGGTATGTTCTCACGGGTGCCACGTGGGTCACTGGAGCTTTCAACAAAGTGGCTAAAGCTGCGGAAGAAGTTGGACAAAAGGCGAAAGAGAAAGTTGGTATGGCTGACGAAGAGGAGAAGAGGAAAGTGGTTGATGAGTTTGCTAGAGTTCACTTGTCTGAATCACCAAAGGCGGCATCATCAAAGCAAGAAGATGAACATGAACCGAAACTCTCCGAATCTCATGAAGCAAAGAAAGAACCTGAACATCATGAGCCGCAGCAGCAACCGCAACCGCAGCAGCAACAATCTCCTCCACCTCTGGCTCCGGCTCAACCTTAAGATATGCAGGCTAGTAAAAGACCTTTCTGATTCTTGTTGTAAACGGGTAATACTTGGAACTAATCTCTCTTGGATTGTTGAAAATGATGATCGAACTTGTTATTTAGGACAAAAACTTGTGTTCTTGTAACATTGGATTCGTGGTCGGTTTGGTAATTAGGCCTGAAGAACAATTTTGTCCTCCTTGTTTTTCTTAACGTTTCTTCATTCTGCAAAACGGGTGAAGAAACAAGGTTGAGTATTTTAACCGGACTATATTAAATTGAACTGAACCAAAATAGTATACCGATCTGTTTTTTTTTAACTATATTTATTTGGGGAAAACGGCCAATTCATGCCAAAATAGTATAAACAAATAATTTTGAATATTCATACATGTACTATTTTCTTTTAGCCGAAATATACATTGACATGTTTTCCGTTAGTCAACTTTGTTAAACCGTTAACGGAGATGAGTCATCTGCCAGGTGGAATTCCTCGTTGGAAGTGCTAGTTTTGACAAGTGTAGATATAAAAAAAAAATATAATAATAATAACAAAATGATCCATGTCTCTAGATTTCTTGATGATTTCGATCGAACATCCTTTCTCTTCTCTTCTGTTAAGTTATATGTGCTTCCAACTTAAAACCAATTGGCAATGAGTGGATTGGCCTATGTTTTTTTATATATTATTTAGGTTCCCTTCCAATTTCCGATTTGGGATAATATTCCCTAATACGCTCTCTCGAGATGAGATCTCTTTGCCTATCAATCTCGGTATGTTCGGGCATGGATCGATGGACCAACATTTTTTTTTTTTTTGATAACCCGGGTATCCCAGACCGAAGTCCAGACTACATCAGTTGTTTGGGTTCAGATGGCAAGCCCGAAGGTCAGACCCCCCGACCCTGTAGACAGGCGGCAAGCTTAGTTCAGCCAATCCCCCCGGCCCGGTGGCAAGCTTATTTCAGCCAATCTCCCCGGCCCGGTGGAAACCCCGACGATCTCTACAGTCTCCTCAAATCTAAAGTCAACGCGCTAAGCCTCATCCATGTCGGTCTTACTCTCTCCGACGCCGACAGAAACCTCCCCGATCTCGGCGGTGGTCGTG
Organism: Eutrema yunnanense; assembly: GCA_002933935.1. NCBI lineage: Eukaryota > Viridiplantae > Streptophyta > Magnoliopsida > Brassicales > Brassicaceae > Eutrema > Eutrema yunnanense. Next base: position 23,884 of record PKML01043819.1, on the reverse strand, counting down.
GCGGAACATTCATCTGGGAGTTCAACTTTAAAGATTTCGACGTGGCGCGTGACGTGCACCCCCCTGACTCGATCGAGCTTCTCCGCTGACAGGGAATCGTCGTGGAGATTTGATGTTGAAGAGATTTACAGTTTCTAGAGAGAGTTGGGGAGAAACGAAGTGTATGATATTGAATGATGCATGTGAGAAATGGGAGAGAGATTTAAATTGTGAAATGTTTTTTTTTTTTTTTAATTTGTCTGAAGTTGATTTAATCGGTTCTGATTTTAGACCAAAATGAAAACAAAGAACCAAACTAAACTAAAACACGTGTGAAATTGATTTATTTCTAAACCAAAATCCTCAAAACGAAGTTGTTTTGAGTTTTTATATATATATAAAAAAAAAAATCGATAAAACGATGTCGTTTCGAAGATCTGTTCCAACAAAGATTCCTATATGGCAGCTGACTCACCTCTGTTAAATATTTAACGGATTTGACTAACGGAAATCGGATCAATATATATTTCGGCTACAAAAAAATAGTACATGTATGAATATTCAAATATTTAAGAGTTTGGATATGAATTCACACACCAAAATTGTTCGGTAACTAATCGGTACCATTTGTCTTTGTTGATGCACGAATTGGCCGTTTTCCCTGTTTATTTGATAGAAGAATTTTTAAAGATTGTTATGAAATTGAAATTCTATTGTTATTGGTTTATGAATTGAAATACACTGTTATTGGTTATAGATAATAACATTCTTAATAAAATTTATTGTTTTTTATATTCCATACAAAATCCTTTGCTATTCAAATTTTTTAGTTTTTATTGATTATTGAAATACGTATTTTTAACAATTTAAAACTTCTAGAATACTATGAATATCTCTTAGATTTTTAAAAGTTATTATAGAGAAATATTTTGAAAGTTTTTTTAATATATAAATTTAACAAATCTTTTTTTAACACTGATTTATTATTCTATTACAAATTTTTAAATATTTAAAATCAACCAAAACCAAATCTACATAAATTCAATATCAATTACCTATAGTCGATTTGGTTTTGTAAAAAGGGAATCTGAAAAATGGATATTGTACATAAATGTACACTGATACTCTTCTCTAAATATATATGATTTAGTTAAAATTAAGATAGTTGAGAATAGAGAATAGATAGATAGTTGCAAATGTACTGGCAAAGCCTTGTTAGACTCTTTGATTTAGTTTTTATTATTGATTATTGAAATATGTATTTTTAACAATTTAACTCATAAAACAAAACTACCAAAATACTATGAATATCTCTTAGATTTTTAAAAGTTATTATAGAGAAATATTTTGATAGTTTTTTTTAATACACAAATTTAACAAATCTTTTTTTTTACACTGATTTATTATTATATTACAAATTTAACAAATCTCTAAATTTTTTAAATCAACCAAAACCAAATCTACATAAACTCAATATCAATTACCTACGATCGATTTGGTTTTGTAAAAAGGGAATCTCAAAAATGGATATTGTACATAAATGTACACTGATACTCTTCTCTAAATATATATAGATTTAGGGCTTGAATGTATGAAGCGGTTTGAGCGGGACAATGGGCGGGACAATATTTTGCTTCCATTCAGACATGTACTTCCACTTTCATTTTTGATAAAAGATCAAAAATAAAATAAAAAAATAAAAACGAGTGCATGATTAACTTGTGCAGAAAATCAATGGACCGCATGTAGAAAGAGGACAATGGCCAATAAGATGTGGTTGCGGTGCGTTTTTGTTATTATAATTATTAAAAAATTTAAAATTAAGATAGTTGGGAATAGAGAAACTCACATGATGAAAAAAAGCAGAATACCAATTAATATCAGAGCTGATTTCACCATTTGTTATTGTGATTATTCTCTTTTTTTTTTTTT
>PKML01043819.1:0-21704 GCA_002933935.1 Eutrema yunnanense | reverse complement strand
GCACGAACTGGATATCAACCATGCACGAAGGACTCTGATTGTGTTAGACTCAAGTGTCCATCACCACTAGGACACCCCACGTGTGTGGACGGTGGTTGTGAATGTCCCTTTGCAGAACACGTACGTGGCGTTACCCCATGATACCAACTGTGGTGTGGCTGCTTGCATTGACTATTGCGCAGCTAAAGACGAGCAAGCGTATGCTTGTCTTTTGAATAATTGTTATTGTAAACAAACTGAAATGGTAAATTAAAACAAATAAATGGTAAACTAAAAAGATGAAAAAAGCAGAAAAATAAAAAAGAAAAACACAAAGAAAATTGATAGTCAAATTGAAAATCCAAAAACATATTTATTTACAACATAAAATTAAACAAGACTTGTGCGTAACACGGATTCTCTCTTAGTTTTAATATATGCTAAAACAATAAGATAAGATTTCAAAACATTCTACAAAATCATTGATCCAATACAAAAGATTTAGGGAAAGAAAATTAAAATTTTACCAAATCACTGATTCAATATGCTCCCTTTTGTTTGTGCCAACAAATTCGTTGAAACTATGAATAGAATGCAGATAAAAATAGATTTATTGATGAGACATGAAACAAAAATTATACACCATAATATTCTCTAAAATAAAGACCACAAATTTATTAATATTGTTGTAGCTGGAAAAAAAGGGTCAAAATTTGTAAATAATGAAAATAGAGGGTCTTAGATAATTCTTTAAGAAAATAAGAACTAATGGATTATCGAACAATAAACAGAGAGTTTGTTGTTCGATGAGAACATACAGAATTCGAGAGCGTTTTGGATTAGGTTTTTGAGAAGTAAACTAGATTAGTATTTCAATTCGCAAGAGAGATTTACAAGAACAAGAACAAAAAAAAGAGTCTAGAGTTAAATTGTAGTTGAGAGTGGTGTAGAGAGTTGAAATATGGTCTTTGGCTCCTTGCCCTTGTCCTTGTTTTATATTTCGATATCGTGTTTAACGTCTCCGTTTCCTCTGTCTGATTCGCCATGAATGGTCTTTAAGTCCGAGGCTCCGACCGTTACGTTTAAGCGACTTAACTCACCGGCTTGAACGAGTCTTTGCTTTTGTCGGGGTTGACTAGCGATTTTGCATTTAATCCCCTTTGACCGTAGTTGTTCACTTCGATGGGCCTTTTAGCTCGGTCTGTCACCTCGTTACTCATTTGACCTCGTTTGACTTTTTTGAGTTCACCGAACCTTTTTACCATAGGTTTACTGAGCCCAATTTACCGAGTCAGGATTTTGATCCCCACATATACATTTTTCTATTATTTACAATAATAGTTTGTATATTTATTATATATATACTTTATTAATATCGTTTCGTTATACATATTTTTATCTCAAATAAAACAAACAATTATTTATTTATTTTAACATGATAGAACAAACAATTATTATTTTCATTTTGTCTCAATCAAAAGGTACAAAAATACGATATCAAGTTTTATTCTTCTCGAATTCATCATATTCAACATCAGTTATTGACTTTCTAATTTACCTTGGATCGTCGTCAAACCGAGTGACAAACTAGGTATAATATAATTAGAAATTTAGAATATTGTTTTTTTTTTGTCAACATTTAGAATATTGTTATAGAGTTAGGGAGAAAATATTATTATAGAAAGAAATTTGGAAAAAAAAATGCAAATATTGTTATAGAAATAAATTAGGGAAAAATAAATGCAAATACATTTATAAGGAGTTAGGAATAAAATATTGTTATAGAAAGAGATTAAGGAAATTTTGACCCAAAAAAAAAAAAGAGATTAGGGAAAAAAAATGCAAATATTGACTAGTAAACAATTAACAGAACAGATTACTCACGGTAAAAAAAAAAAAAAATGGTCTGCTTACAAATTATATATAGCCTTCAAATCTTTCACTTAGTCACACAAACAACTCAATATCACAAAAGAAAATACAAACTTATTCAGTAAAAATGGAGAAAGCAGCTTTGATATTCCTGGGTCTTGTACTTTTCTCAACATGTAAGTTTTTTTAATCATATCTTAGTTATCCATCACCATTATAAATTTGTGATCTTTCATCATCATTATTATCATCATGATGACTATATTAATCACATATAATATCATATTATTTCACTCTAACAGGCACTCAAATTATGGCACAATCTTGCGAAAAGGATTCTGATTGTATTCATCTGAAATGTGTAACGAAGATCAAATGTGAGGCAAACAAGTGTCAATGCGTTAATGAAAAACACGCAACTTTACCACTTAATACGAATTGTGGTATTGCTACTTGCGTTGACTTCTGCAAGGCAAAAGGCAAACAACCTCTTCGTTGTCTCTTAAACCATTGTTATTGTCACTAACCTCCTGTGTAATAAATTATAACAAGCTTAATTAATTATGCTTGTATTATCTCCAAATTTTTGTTTTGTCCACAAACTTCCTATGTAATGCTTTTACTATTTTACTCTCTTATGTCATGAGCAAAATAATAAAATATATAATATCAACTTTTTAATTCTATAGAATTTATAAAACTATTTGGAACTCATTTTCAAAATAAAATTCTCACAAATATCTAAAAAGTTTAAAATGATAAGTGGAAACACTTTCAACGTAATTCTAATTTGATTTAACCTATTCTACATGCTTCACGATTAGATTTCGATTTTAAATCCGAAAAACTCACTAGTACAAACGGATTTAATCCGAAAGATCTACTATTTTTAGGGTTTATATTTATAGGTTCGAGTCCAATAATTTTTGGCTGAACTCGAATTTCGGACTTTAACTTTAATTGACATGTTTAGATTCAAAAAAAAAGAAAAAGTAATCTAATAGAAACTATAAAAAATAACATATAGAATCAACAAAACTAAATGGAGTATTCATAATTTTTTGAAGGAACAAAACTAAATGGAGTATTCATAATTTTTCTTAGGGCCACAGAATTTCATATATAAAACTTTTTTTTTTGCTAAGAAAAGTTTCATATATAAACTGTTTTTATCCATCAAGCCCATAAAAGTTTCATATATAAACTGATTTAATATAATTTTGAGATTTTGTTCCGAGGAACATATTCACGTCTTTGGTTTTTCTCTCTCATCTAGAGAGAGCACGCGTCTCCACTCCGCCGGCCTAGGTTTTTATTTCACTCATGCACCGATCTGCCTCCCCGGAGTCCGGCACCCCTCGCCGGAGCCGCGGGAGGGCTTGTCCTGTTGTTTAGGTTGCCCCGGCTCTTCTTCCCGTGGTTAGGCGTTGGTTTCAGAGCTGATTTGGTGGCGAGCCTTGCCTTCTCCGACAAGTCTGCATCATTTCGTCGGTGGTTGAAGGCGGAAACCCTTTGCAGAGCCGGATCTATTGAGGACTGGGTCCGGTGATGCCTCCTCAAGAGCCGACGTTGGAGGCTCTCGGTGGCTCCTCCGCTTGGTTTTGTCTTAGATCTGCCGTCGTCTTAGTGGAGGTTTGCGAGCCAGAGGGGTGACGCGAGGCGTTGAGGGTGCTGAGTAAGTTTGCTGCTCTTGAGGACGAGGGTGGTGGGTCTTGAAAGGTATTCTCGGAAGTGAGGGTTAGGTTTGTTTGAACCACCTTGTTTTTTGAGTAAGCTCGCCGGTGGCGGGTCTTGAAAGGATTCAAAGTGGCGGCTGTTGTTGTTGAGTAAGCTCGCCGGGGGCGGGTCATGAAATGCATCTCTCCGGTTCTTCTTCTCTAGTTCTCCATCTCCCGCTTCTTGTTCCCTCAGGTTAGTTATGTCTTTGTTGTGGCGCTCCGGTGGTCCCTGCTTCTTCTCCAGGCGGTGGCGGGGTTGTTGGTGAGTTTCGGCTCCGGTTCGGTGGAGGATCGGTCTCTCGTCATGGAGGTGGCAGCTTCAGGGTTCTCTTCTTCCTGCGTTTAGGGTTCGGGTTTTTTCTGGTTTAGCCGACTTTTGTGCCTTTTCGGTTCTGTTTCCCCCTTAACTGGGCCCATTAAGGGTTTCTGGTTAGGCATGTTTGTTTGTTTTTTTCTCCTCTGGGCTTATAGTTTATCTTATTACCTGCCTCTCAAATTTGTAATTGTGTTAAATCCAAAAAAAAAAAAATATGAAAGCCTTTTATCAAAAAAAAAAAAAATTCACGTCTTTGGAAAATGAAATGAGTATTAAACTTGTTTTGAACAACGCGGTTGTATTACACGCACAACGAGAGCGCGTATCGAAGAAAGTTTGACTCAAAGCCAAAGTTTGGACTTTAGTGGCAATGGGATTTGATATGACTCCTTCAAAGACATCAAGAAATTATAGTTTTTCCAATATTGATTTTAACGGATTAGACTATGAACAATATTGATTTATGAATTTTAGATTTTTTAATTGGTAATTTTAGTGTAATATTTCAAAACTTAAGTGTAATATTTCAAAATTTATTTCTCCACGAAATCAAATTTTGAAACGAGTTTACCCATAGATTTCGGTTTTATCGATTTGATATCGGTTTTGAACGGTTTGTAACATAAACCAACAACATCTCTTGATTCCAACCAAATCAGAACCCAAAAAGCGACCGATCCTACCCAACTTAACTTCTTCTTCTTCACCCTATTTAATAAGAAATTCGATCCAAACAAAAAAAATCGAGAGAATTCTCAGAACATTAATTACTCTCTAAAAATTCCGAACTCTCACTCAAGTCAACCACAAATCTGGTCTTAACACGGTAATCAATTAAAAAGTTGAAAGGAATTTTGAAGATTAAACTGAGTTTATGAACCGACAACTCTCAACCCATTAAAATATCACCAACAAAAACCCATAAATCAAATTAGATCTCAACTCGATGTAGACTTGAAAGCTAACTCTCCGTATTACAAGGAAACTGTGCACTAATTGAATTCTTCTTCTTCGATTTGGATCTGTGTGGACGAGCGATGAACCGGTGGATTCCGGTGATGGTTATGGAATTCTTCTTCTTCAATTTGGATCGGATTCTCGGTTATCTCTGGTTGTATAGGTTCTTTACACAACGCAGCTCTTGTTTACTCTGATTTTTTGCCGTCTTCACAGGGCCGGTCATGAGCTATGCCAATTGAAACATTGGCCTTACCCCTTTTTTTTTTTTTTTTTTTGACCCCAAAAAAACCAAAAACCTTAAAATTTGTCTTAAACCCCAAAAGACCGGTCCTGAAGACAAAATTTTTACACATCATCTCGTTAACCTTAGCAATCACCACCGGAGCTCTCACCTCCTCCTCCTCCTTCGGCGGCTAGCGGAAGAAGCAGAGGAGAATTACACAAGAAGCTCAAGGACAGCTCTGTTCTCCAGCGTTTACTTCTCTCTCCTCCTATGTACCATCCAATACGTATTCAAACGCAATCAAACACCAGGAAACCAAGCTTGTCTCCGTTTTCGAAGTCATGATCTTCTCCTCCCCGTCGCCACGATCCTCTCCGTCATGGGTCTTCTAATCGCCGGCGAGCAAGACGATTTGAAGAGGGAAATGAATGGATTCTCGAAGGGGAAATGTGCGTATGTGATGGGTTAAAACAAAACGGATCTTAATTGGGTTAGTTTCGGGTGGGTATTAAATCGGATCTTAATTGGGTTAGTTTCTGTTTTTTTGTGTTTAGTCGGTTAACCGTTACTTGATATAAAGTAAACCGAGTCAAATATTGGTTTGTGGGTAAATAGGATTAGAACTTTGATTTTCTGGAGAAATATGTTTCGAACTTTGATTTTATATGGAAACTAATGATATGGCCCGCACCATGTGCGGGCTCCAAAGTATGACAAAGTTATATTATCGAACATGGAATCTGAAAATCATTTACAAAACAAATAGATGTCTTTAAGATCATGAATTTACCTACCAATTCGGTGGAAGAAGAAAAAGAATAGAAAAACCATACAAATGTTAACAAATTAGGCGCAGCCAAAAAGAAACATAAAAAATATAATTTATGTAAGTTATGTCATTTGATGTCTCGATAGACGTAGATTGAGACACAATGTCTAAGAGTACAAATGTTAACATGATCTTACATACATCTAATAAAAAACCGCTAAACCAAAATATGCTTTCTAACAAAAAATTAAACACGAAAAATCCACGATCAATTATTTCGAAACCCGTATGAAGACACATAAGAAATTAACTAAAGATGTATTGTATTGTATTAAGATTTAGTTACTCATAATAATCAATTATGAACATGTGAGCAATGGCGGCTCCTTCACTGAGTATAATGTATGAGATTAAAAGCAACCAATATCACCCCTTTTATATGAATTAATTTGTAAAAAACGTCTTATATTTTTTATTTTGTTAAGGTCCAAAACAAATATATTTGAAAATATATTCGAAAATTAAACAGTGATATCGATAAAAAGAAACACACCTGAAGAATGTGCACGAATAGATTTGAAACCTCAAGTCGCATTACATCAAACAAAATCATTACTAAAACAGTAGTGTAAGAAAATAATCAAAAGACAAAGGAACGATGTGCTCCTGTTAGGCATGTCCATTTGAGTCCAAACCCGTGGGCCCCGCCCCAATAGACAAATGACCGATATTTTTTTCATGATTATCGTATATATGATATACTTCAATATTTTATATATTTATCTCTACTGATTTTTATTTTAAAATGGAAATTCTTTTCAAAGCCCTAGCGTCTTCGTGAGGCTATATATACCCCTACAATACCCGTCTCTTTTATACCAAATCCCCGAGAAGGTCATACCAGCCACTTTTTTTCTTTGTCTTTTGTTATTTGTTCTTTGGCTTTCGTTTGATGTGTTTTTAATAACCGAAACATTTTTGTTTTTGTTTTTTTGGAACGTTATAAGGAGTTCATTACGAAATAAAAGATTGGGAGTGTTCTAACATATTCAACCGCCCCGATTCCTCAGAAAGAAAACCGATATCTAAAAACCTACAAAATATCTCAAAATCAATATTTAAAAAATCAATTATACAAAAGAGTGGATTAAACCAACTTGTTTATTGATTAATACCTTCAAATCACGTATTGTTGTCGGGTTTAAAAAAAATTCTACAATTATACATTATCCACAACTTGTTTATCGATAATCATAATTAGTTATCCAACAATGAAAATCTGAATTGACCTATAGATGAAGAGGAAGTAAAAAAATGTTATCCATTAGGATGCACATATCCGAATATGTGATAAGGATGAACCCGGTGAACCTTTTTATAAACGATATCCTTCACCACTTTTATTCCATAAACGATAACCATAGCAAAACCAACCAGAATTCTCATATCCATGTTTTCCCAAATGAACAAAGCAAAATAAAAAAATAAAAAAACATATCAAAAACATACGACAAACCAAACTAAATTGGTTTTCGAAAACTTCTATGTAGACAAAATTAATGGTTTTCTTTTGTAACTTTCTATTTTTGTCCGTGATGAGGATTTTCAAACCACTCCTCAAAGTAACCCTGGAAACGGCAACATAAAGATGTCCATGAGAGAAGACATGCCTTGGTAAAAACAAACTCACCCTTTCTAGAGTTTGTCATGGCTTTTATTTATAGTCATTGCAAATGCAAGTGATATAAGGAATTGTCGATGTCGCATTCTAAAAGGGAACCATGTATCCATATGAGAAACGAACATCCTAGGTATCAAGACCCTATCATCGAGACTTTTGTTAAACTTTCCTGTAATAACCCTAGGTTCGATAACATGATTAGCCATCTGAGTAACTATCAATCGTGTTCAATTGCACAATATACCTTTTGGATCAATGTTTCTGAGCAACATAATAAGAGCACCTACCTTCAATGCCAACTTATGGTTAGGAAACCCAGAAGTCTTGACACTGTTTAGGAACTTTTGCGTGTAAACCATGTCATATGTAGTACTTCTGTAAGGAGTCTCGATACTATCAGAACATAGATAAACTTTTTCATCACTTACCGAATGAACAAACATGGTTACGGTTAAGGCAACACATAAACATATATAAATACTAATGACACAATAGAAGACATGAAACAAAACACTATTACTTGGTAACTGCGGTAGCATATAATTAATCATTAATCATCTCAATATAGCCTTCTCCTTGAAGAACTTAGGATCAGTTCTCGTGGCAAACTAATCTCCGTAGATCTCCCTCACAATTGATCTAACAGGATCGTCGCAATCCATTATCAACAAATCTTCATGAATCTTGATTTCAGACTTACCACTGTTAGACTCGCTCAAAGTGGCCTTACCGTCTTTGATGTCCAGAATCCACACCAAAAAAGATTTTAGATCTTCGGCATCACAATCACTAAGCCCCACGTGAAGCCTCATGTTTCTTGTAAGCATGAAAACCTTACAACCCTTCCAAAGCACTGATGAATTAAGAGCATCTAAAACGTCTCCACCCTAGATCCATCCGGGATAACTGGAAATATTTGTCTAAAATCTTTACCAAATACGATAACCTTACATTCGAATGGCTTATCACACTTTAGCACAACACGCATGCTTCCAACGTTTCAAAACAATGATTACTCATCATCGGAACCTAAGTGCTGAAGTATATATTTTCTTGTGGCCCAGTACGATGAACCATAATGATCAGTCCTTATAAACATCTATAAGAGTATCTAGTGAGAAGGAAGCATAAACAATCGGTTTTGATTCCCCACAAGTATTTATTGCTCGGTTGTAAGCAGAATCGCCTCTATTGAATCCGATTGGAGAGTTATAACGGTTTGGTGAAGTATTGGTTACCCGAGATCCGGCTATACCCAAGAGTGTTTCCATCAAAGCTTATATTCAAACTCGGTTCTCGATTCAAACCAAGACCAAAGTTAGTAAAAAAAAATGATTTTGATCAGTGATACTGACATGACGTGTATAGCTGCGAAAACAAAAAATACACGTCATCACTTCGCAACAATTTCGAGCCAAAGAGGAAAATTAAGAAACAAAGGATTGTTTAACTACTATGTCTTGTTGCTCAACAGATTTTAACAAACAAACTAAACCATACATAGAGAGAAAAAGCATAATAAATGAAGGTAAGAAAGAGCAAACCAAGAATATAGAGAACATAATAAATGTGTGGTAATTTCTGAGACGATTACGTCATGTTAACGATTAACTCCCACTATTGTAATTATGGTTAGATGGTAGAGACGATTACGTTAACGATTAACTCCCATTATTGTAATTATGGTTAGCTCGATGAACATAAAATGTGTTTTTGGCTTACAATAGGGTAAGGCCACTTGTAATGAACATTTCACCAATCGAATAAAACTTGTCTTGCTTCTCTCGAACGGTAGCTTTCTTTTCTTCTTCTTCTTTTAAAAATCTAGTTTTAAAGAACTGATATGGATTCTGTGAAGCAACATGTCCTTGAGATCACGGTCTTAGCATCTTTGTTTCCCATCTTGTGATAGCTCATACTCAACTACTCGTGAGATGAAATTGCATCTTCCGTACCTTGTGCGGGTATAAACTAAATTTTTAAAAGTTGATATATTAGTTTATTTATAGATGGATAATCCGGTTTATAATTTGGCTTTGTTTTGGACATTTTAGTATTAAACATAATATCATTTTTTAAAAAATGTTTTAAAGTTTAAACAACAAAATACCAATACATAATATAAATATTACTCCATTTGTCTTAAATAAGTGATGTTTTAAGATTTTTTTTTGTTCTTAAATAAGTGATGTTTTCAGTTTTCAATACAATATTAAATAACTTTTTATTGTTTTTGACGATTCCGAATTCGGAGCAGGAATCAGAGCTTCGCCAGCGCTTTCGTGCAACGTAATCAAACCATTGGCACAAAGATGCAAATATTTTAACCAAACTAAAAAAAATCATGCTACTTCGTGTATATACACAAACAAAAGTCTCTAAAATAATATACACATTGAAATCAAAAGAAAATCCGAAGCCAAGAAGAAAACCACAAACCATCCTAAACCGAAAAAAAGCAGACAAATCTTCATCCTTTGAATATGATGTTAATTTAATTATATTGCAGACCTTGCTCCAAGTTATTTGGATCATCATAAGTTCAAAAGATAAGAGGTAGTGAATTACTCTTCATAACGTGTCGATTAACATAAGGATCAGTTTGTGAATCCTCATGATCGTGTTTTGCTTCTTTTATTAGTATCAAACCAGCTCAGATTCAAAAATGGTATAATTTAAAGCTGATACATAATTGTATATCAAAGGAATGAAGCTTACATCCATAGAAAATTTGAACCAAATATCTATTTTTACCTTATAAAGTTATGAATCCTCAAAATCTTTTTTCTTAATGACTAAGAACAAGCTTCATTATCACGTAACCAAATTTATTATGGAGACTCACTGATAATGTGCGCCATTATTATCAAATCTGATGTGGAAACTGTTCAACCACCTATAGGAACATAGCCTATTGGTATGGCCTCAATCATCTCTCTCAAAGATAAAACCAAATAATTTCTAGTCTCAAAATTTTCCTCAAACCTCAAACGCCACAGACTCAGTCATCAGACTCATATGGTCACCAACAGGGGCGGAGCTACTTGGGCTATAGTGGGGTCAGCTGACCCCTATGATTTTTGTTTTTGTTTTTATGTTATATCCTCAAATAAATTTAACTGACCCCACTTTAAAAAAAAAGTTTGATCCCATCAAAAAATAATTTTGTAGTAAAAAGCCTAATTTATTTGTTTAGTTGAGCTCACGTTTAGTTTGAAACTTAATTAAAATGCAATTATGAATGATTTATTGCTTATCCATAAATTAAATAAAAATGTTATCTATTATATATCTATTTTTGCCCAACACAAAAAAAAAAAAAAATCATAAAACTGAACATTTTATCTTTGTTCCTTTTTAAGTTTTTCGATGAACAAAAACAAAAACCTAAACTATCAGTTTTCTGTTGAATTTCAAGTTAATATTTTTTGTCTTTTTATATTTTATTTTCACATGTTTAGATTATACTCTTATCTTTTTGTTAAATTAATGATTGTATAAATTAAATTCATTAAAAAATTTAGGGTTTATATTTATAAACGGTAAATTCAAATATCGCTTTATTGATCGATTTTTAATGATTATCTTGTTTATTTTATCTAACAAATATTATTTAAAGATGTAACACATGAAACGGTGATTAAACCAAATTTAAGTTATGAGTAAACGTAAAATATATTTGTAGATAATTGTTTTAGTATATATATTTTATGCCCCCGGTAAAAAAAAAGTTCTACCTCCGCCACTGGTCACCAATACCATCGACGATCACCCTCACCGCCAGTAATATCACCGCCATGATCACCTATACCATATCTTCATCTCTATATGACTCATCATCGCAACCAAAAGGCTCATCCATATCATCACCACGAGTATCACCTTCTCCACCATTAATTACCATCACCTCTGATCTTTAAAAAAGAATTTAAAAAATAAAAAGCGTGAATTTGAAAAGAAAAAAAAAGAATACACAAAAAGAAAAAAAAAAGGAAACAAATATATAAAAAAAACCATATACAAAAATCTAACAAAGGAATTTATATATCACCATTAATATCCGACACGCGCCGGCAAACCATCCACACCAACCCGATCGAACGTCCCATTCAAATTTGGTTGACAGTTTTGAATACAACTAACCGAAACCAAAACCTTTGAAACATGATGGTGTTGCACCGAATCTTTGACGTAATACACATGCTACGATCATTGACTCCATAGACTCCCTTTAGAATAGGGGAAAACACCAGACAAAACAAACACACAATAAAAAAAGCATGTTGTAAAATTAAAAATAAAATATCATTCTACACAGTTCTATCAACAAACCTTCTTCACCCGACACTCGTCGACGAACCACCCACTCATTCGATCGAAAATCCCAAAGAAACTTAAGTGAAAGTTTTAAATACAAAAAGATGTCACTAAAGAACCTGCAACTCGCCAAATCAGCAGCGGATCTCCGAGAAAAAACCCACAAGCTTAATGCTGCATAGCATGACATCCAATTTTATTTTATTTTAAATAACAAAAACACTTATTTTTATCCCAAAAAAAAACACTTATGAGCAATTTCCACGATAAACACGAAAACAAATAAGAAATGAATTCCACAAAAATAGACAAAATCTATGAAGTGTGTATTTGTCCTCACGAAAGACATAGGGAACATTATATGAACACAACGTATTGCAAGCGGTACGATCGATACCTCCATGGCAACAAAACTCATTGGTGCCCGATATAGGCCGATACAACCAAATAGGAAGAGACTCACACGAATTCGCGAGCATATCAAGATGAACAACGGAAGCAAATTGAGCTGAAAAAGACAGAAAAAACTGTAAGAACCTAACCAACCAAGAAAAAAAAATCAAAAGGCGAGGAATATTATAAATAGCAAGAAATAAACAAAAAATCAATCCAAATGTCAAACCCAAAAGAAACCTAGACAAAACACAGGAACATATAATCCATATCGTTATTAAACCGTCACTGTGAAACAGGTTGCCATGTCCAAAGGCCACAAAATATGTATTAGAACCGGTAAAAATATAGAGAACATGTAACTAAACAAAACCGTCACTGTGAAACAGGTTGCCATGTCCAAAGGCCACAAAATATGTATTAGAACCGGAAAAAATATAGAGAACATGTAACTAAACAAAATACGCAAGCAACGCTGGGATGCAAAATTACCGGGTTGTAAGAACGACTCCACCCACGCACCATGTTCATCAATGGAGAGTCCAAGTTCACGAGCTGATGAACAGACACAAGAATCATTAGAAAGGTAAAGAGAGAGCACCATATTGCAAAATTAGGTAAAATAAAATTACATTAATTTTTGGATGCATAAAAAGACTTAAGATGAGTCGTATTTATATAATATCATGATATGCATTAGGGTTTTATTTTTAACGATAATCACTATAATTTGCCATATTATTTTTCAACTAACCAACACCGCGATATTAATAAATTTTATTCATATCTAACTTTTTGGATATGGACATGATTTACCTTAATCATTATCGATAAAATATAAAAATTCTTTTTATACAATTATCGATATAACCAAAATTTTACTTTTCATCAACATATATGATTCAAATATATTTCTGCTTATTTTGGGCCTATCGCAGCCCACGCAAAAACACTCAACAACCGAATATAACCCGATCCCATACCGAAACTTTGCAACCGTTAACATGAACTAACATTGACAGTTTCAAAATCTAACCCACATTAATTGATTATACCGTGCAATACAAAGAATAAAAAAATAAACAAAACTATCTAACCAAACCAAAGTGCTATCAACATGCTATCGAATACTTGATAGACTAAACCGTCCAGCTCAAAAAAATAATAAAAATTTGACTAATCAAATCATACGGCTTATAACCACATAATAGAAGAACCATATCGAAATCGTAAAGCGTACCATATGAATAACTCGGCTCCAGTTTTTTTAAAAAGAAGAGAACCAGTTCCAATTGAGCCAAACACAGAATAACGCATCGAACCGGGTTTAGGAGATTAAAAATTTGAACCAAGAAATAGTATATTCTCCTTATCTAGGCGGCATTTAAATTGTATAATTTCCAATTTAGATAAGTCCATGGTTGTCATTATCATTAGCATTATATTAACAGAATATATTTACTTACAATTATCGAATATAACATACGATATTTGGTTTGTTTTTTTCAATAGAACACAAACCGGTTATAAGTGACAAATACGATGCATAACCAAATAAACGTTACTTGGTTTACTACTGCTCATTGGTTAATTGCATGGATTGGTCTAGACGCATATTCAGATTATTTCGGTTTATTACACATTATTTAGATTTTTTTTTTGTTTGCTCTACAAATTTGAGTGTCGATTACTACCCGACCGGGTTGTTATGGGACCTAACAATCGGTTTGGTGTGAAAAATCATTCATATATACCGATTAGAAGACGGATCGAGCCCCCGGTTTTGTTAAACCCTAATAATAACAAAAAGCGACTAACCGATAAACCAAGATTAAGACATGAAATTTAGAATAAACCAAGCGATTAAGTTAAACCGAGCGTCGGTTTGATTTAAGTGATGAGGACATGTCATCAGATAGTAACGAATGAAATTATGACAAATAATCAAAAAAAAAATTGAATGAGGGAGAATTATTCTGAGGCCGCCACGTAAGATTATGACTTCACAAATAATAGTATGATAGGTTTCGAACTTTTAAATGATGGGAAAATAGAACTAGTGTTAAACTTTGTGTAGATGTGTTATTATATGAAAGTTATCGTGGAGAAATAGATCGTCGACCCTTAATTATTTGTTGATTCTTTAAAGAAAATCCTCATTCAGATGACAAACAAAGAGCGATATTAAGTCAAGAACTTGGTCTTACGCCTCTACAAATCAAGTTTTGGTTTAATAAAATAATGGATGTAAGAGATTATTAGGATCATAATAATGAAAATTTATAAAGAAAAACACAAAGAAAATTGATAATCGAATAGAAAATCCAAAAACATATTTATTTACAACATAAAATTAAACAAGACTTGTGCGTAACACGGGTTTTCTCTTAGTTTTAATATATGCTAAAACAATAAGATAGAATTTCAAAACATTCTACAAAATCATTGATCCAATAAAAAAGATTTAGGGAAAGAAAATTAAAATTTTACCAAATCACTGATTCAATATGCTTCTTTTCGTTTGTGCCAACAGATCTGTTGAAACTATGAATAGAATGCAGATAAAAATATATTTATTAATGAGACATGAAACAAAAATTATACACCATTATATTCTCTTAAATAAAAACCACAAATTTATTAGTATTGTTGTAGCTGAAAATACAACGATCAAAATTTGTAAATAATAAAAATAGAGGGGTCTTTGGTAATTTTTTAAGAAAAAAATAACCAAGGGATTATCGAACAATAAACAAAGAGTTTATTGTTCGATGAGAACATATAGGATTCGAGAGCGTTTTTGACAAGGTTTTTGGGAAGTAAACTAGATTAGTATTTCTATTCGCAAGAGAAATTTACAAGAACAATAACAAACAAAAAAGACATGTGTTTGAGTCTAGAGCTAAATTCTAGTTGAGAGTGGTGTATAGAGTTGAAATATGGTCTTTGGCTTCTTGCCCTTGTCCATAGATGTTCATTTCGATGGACATTTCAGCTCGGTCTGTCACCTCGTTATCCATTTGACCTCGTTTGGTTTTTTTGAGTTCATCGAGACTTTTTACCATAGTTTTACTGGACCCAGTTTACTGAGTCGGGATTTTGACCCCCACATATACATTTTACTATTATTTACAATAATAGTTTGTATATTTATTATATATATACTTTATTAATATCGTTTCGTTATACATATTCTTATCTCAAATAGAACAAACAATGATTTATTTATTTTAACATCATAGAACAAATAATTATTATTTTCATTTTGTCTCATTCAAAAGGTACAAAAGTATGACATCATGGGTGGAAATGGTTGTCTTCCAAAGTAACCAGATGAATAAAAATTAGTGAAAAAAATATAGAATAATACTTTTCAACTTGTTACTCTCCTTGTTAGTGGAGGAAAGTTTTCCTTATAATTTTCTTCTTTGTTCATCTAACTAATATGGAATGAGTTGGAAATTTTATTTTTTTATTTTCAACCTAAATGATAAAACTTGAAAGAAATCTATTTTTCCTCTAAAAGTGCAATCATTTGCAGCCATTTATTATTCTCGAATTCATATTCAACATCACTTATTGACTTTCCAATTTACCTTGGATCGTCAAACCGAGGGATTTCAACCTAGGTATAATATAATTAGAAATTTAGAATACTGTTATAGAGTTAGGTATAAAATATTGTTATAGAAAGGAATTAGGGGGGAAAAAATGCAAATATTATTATAGAAAGAAATTAGGAAAAAAAAAAATGCAAATATTGTTATAGAAAGAGATTAGGGGGAAAAAATGCAAATATTGATTAGTAAAACAATTAACAGAACATATTACTCACGGTAAAAAAAAAAAATTGGTCTGCTTACAAATTATATATAGCCTTCAAATCTTTCACTTAGTCACACAAACAACTCAAAATCACAAAAGAAAATACAAACTTTTTCAGTAAAAATGGAGAAAGCAGCTTTGATATTCCTGGGTCTTCTACTTTTCTCAACATGTAAGTTTTTTTAATCATATCTTAGTTATTCATCACCATTATAAATTTGTGATCTTTCATCATCATTATTATCATCATGATGACTATATTATTAATCACATATAATATCATATTATTTCACTCTAACAGGCACTCAAATTATGGCACAATCTTGCTCAAAGGATTCTGATTGTATTCATCTGAAATGTGTAACGAAGATCAAATGTGAGGCAAACAAGTGTCAATGCGTTAATGAAAAACACGCAACTTTACCACTTGATACGAATTGTGGTGTTGCTACTTGCATTGACTTCTGCAAGGCAAAAGGCGAACAAGCTTATGCTTGTCTCTTAAACCAGTGTTATTGCCGCAAACCTCCTATGTAATAAATAATAACAAGCTTAATTAATTATGCTTGTGTCATCTCCAAATTCTGTTTTGTCCTCAAACTTCCTATGTAATACTTTTACTATTTTACTCTCTTATGTCATGAGCAAAATAATAAAATATATAATATCAACTCTTTAATTCTATAGAATTTATAAAACTATTTGGAATTTATTTTCGAAATAAAATTCTCACAAATATCTAAGAAGTTTAAAATGACATGTGGAAACACCTTCAACCTAATTCTAATTTTAAAATAGAATATTACATCAGTCCATTTGATTTAACCTATTCTACATGCTTCACGATTAGATTATAAGTTTAAACATGAAAAACTCACTAGTCCGAAAGGCCCAATATTTTTAGGGTTTATATTTCTAGGTTTGAATCTAATAATTTTTGGCTGAACTCGGATTTCGGGCTTTAGCTTTAATTGACATGTTAAAATCCAGCCAACGAAACAAAAAGTGATCTAATAGAAACTATAACAAAAAAATAACATATCGAATCAACAAAACTAAATGGAGTATTCATAATTTTTCGATGGGCCGCAGAATTTTATATATAAATTGCTTTTGTCCCTAGAAATCAGCAATCACCTTCTTGGCGAAGACACTTCCTGCCATGAGAACAACAACAAAAACATCCTAAAAATCAGAAACGAGGGAGACACACGCATGTATTTGGGTTTACCCAAGAACTTTGAGTGTCGCAAGTGCGACATATTTGCGGGAATAATTGATAAAATTCGCCAAAGTTCTCACAATTGGTCGTCACGCTTTCTCTCCCAAGCTGGTAAACAAATTCTCTTAAAATATGTGTTGTCCTTCATGCCGTCATACGCTATGTCGTGCGTTAAGCTCCCCCTCTCTCTTTGCAAACAAATCCAGTTCGTTCTCACACGATTCTGGTGGGATGACAAGCTGGATAAGAGAAAAATGAGCTGTGTGGCTTGGAGCAAACTCACAGCTCCAAAAAATGCAGGGGGATTATGATTCCGCGACATCGAAGCTTTCAATGACGCACTTCTCGCTAAGATTGGTGCTCGTCTAATCTCTCACCCGAATGCACTTGTTTCTCGTGTTTTGCTGGACAAGTACTGTTCTTCCTACTCTTTTATGGAGTGCTCAATTCCATCTAACCATTCGCATGGATGGCGAAGCATCATGGCGGATAGAGAAATTCTCAAGCAAGGTATGGGTAGGCTTGTAAGCAATGGGGAAAGCATTCGCCTTTGGGAGCATTCGTGGCTGAGCGCAACCTTCCCTTCACGCTTAGTAGGACCGACTCCTCTCCTCACTAAGGATATGCAAGTTTCTGAACTTATGGATCTCTCTTGCAATGACTGGGACTGGACAAAAATTCGGGCACTAGTGCCTGGTTTTGAACAATGTATTCGGCTTATCCCCCTTACTATTTCTCGTCCCTAAGACAAATTAGTTTGGCTACCGGTGAAAAACGGAAGATACACTGTCCGCTCTGGTTACAGACTCTCTTTGTCTTCTGGTTTACCGGATTTGCAACATAATTTTAATTGGCAGGTAAACATCTGGATACTACAAACAACCCCAAAAATCTTCGACCGTGTATTCCACATATATCAATGGGGGTTGAGGTGCTGGTGCTGGTGGAGGTGGCGGCGCTGGTGCGGACTCAATATCCGGAACCGCGGCTGGTGTGGCAGAAGATGATGGGACCGCCGAATTATCACTCGGTCCCGACTCGCCATGGTCACGCATAAAATGAATATAGTGAGATCTACGTGGTGCCATATATATCAAAAAACAATTATATAAAATTAATTAATAACAAGATTAACGAATATAAAAAATATAATCCAATAATTCTAATCCTATCTAATTCCAATCCTAAGCATAATTTTTTTTTTTACCTTTTTCGTCTAGAGAGAGAGAGCTTGTAGAGAGAGAGTTTGTGAGATTATGAGCGAAGGAAGAAAATATGGGCTCGTGTATATATAGAATTTGTGGCCGTCGTAATTCTGTCGTAATGTACCATCGACATTACGACGGATTCGATGTAAATCTGATCCCATATTATTATTTCGTCGTAATGTCGTCGTAATACTCGTAATACTCATGCCCTAACTCCTAAATTTCAATCCCATCCGATTATCCCCGCTTATTTCCCGCCGAAGGTGTGGCGATTAATTAATCGTCACTCTCTCTTCAAATGGGAAATGAGCAGAGATAATCGGATATGGGATCAGAATTTAGGGTTTAAGGCATAAGTATGTTTTGAAATAGATTTATACAAACTAAAAATTAGATCATAAATCAATCATAATCATCATCTTCGTTGGGATCATCATCTTCATTGGGTTCATCATCATCATCATCATCATCTTCGTTCAAAATCATCGGAATAGCCTTCTTCTTCTGTGTCGTCAGGTAAATATTCAAGTTGCCTGTTTTGGGATCAATTTAAAGAACGTTGTTTGTAATCTCTGGTTATGTAATGTCACGACAAGAATCTTGTTGCATTGGAAGATCGTCAACACTAACAATTTTACCCTTTGGAGCTATTTTAATGACCGATAACCATGAGATCACAGTGTTTCGAACTCGCGTATATGGAACAAATGTTACTTGTTCTGCTTGTGATGCTAGTATAAATGGCTCAAACTTGTTGTATCGTCGTGATTTGTTGACGTCAACCACACCAAATTTGTTAAATCGCACCCCTCGACCGACTGTTGGATCGAACCAATCACATTTGAAGAGAACGCATTTCATCCTAACCAAGTCGGGGTACTCCACTTCAATTATTTTCTGCAACACCCCATAATAATATATTTCATCCCTAACACATACTACGTAGTTGGTAGTTGCCCGACGAACGCCGTACTTGTATGTATGAAACACATAACCACAAGTGAAATATATGGGTGCAGTCGTTATCTTCTCGAGGGGGCCTAGGAGTAACTCATGAAAACATATTGGATATGCGAGGTCGCCATGATCCACCTATATATGAAAGGCATATCGATGTGTGCATATTAGATTGAGTATCGATCTAATTAAATAATATATTTATAACTATTAACTTACTTGCTTTTTCAACCACTGAGCAAAGTGACGATATTTACGATCGTTTATTTCATCATCTGAAACGCCTTCAATGCATTCTCGTACATGGCTAACAAATAAGATGCAAAATACATATATATATATATATATATACATGAAAATTAATATATAATGAAATTAATCAACTATATATAATTGATTAGTGGATAATTAAACATTTACATTACCTTTAGTAAGGACTCATTTCTTTGCAGTTTAGCAGGATGTACATATGTGCGATGTGCATGTCATTATCGTTATACCACCAAACTTCTTTCAATTTTCCACTAAGACGACCTATTGGTGAGAAGATGGCTGGGACACCCTCTACTGCATAAGTTCGTCCCACACCACCATCATCATATCGTCGGGAGCCCATTTGCGGACTTTTTTTGCGAAATAGTATGAAGTGAAATGTGAAGTTTCTTCTGTCAAACTTCCCGCAACAATTGACCATTCAACCCTTGCTATATTTTTTGCCTTTTCCTTTAAATATTTCATGAAGCTCTCGAATGGGTACATCCACCTAAACAGAGCAGGTCTGCCTTGTTCTGCTTTGTGAGGGAGATGAATGGAAAGATGTTTCATAAAATCAAAAAAAAATCCGGGGGAAATATATTCTCCAAATTGCATAACAATATCAGAATATTAGCAGCCAGTTGTGCAATTACATCTTTTGACAACATGCGTGTACTAAGATCCCAGAAAAATGCTCTGATGTCTGCACAATCAAAATTATATATTGTAATATTTGAACATATATAATTAATATCAACAATTTTATATGTGATGATGTATCTTACCTCCAATTGGTTCATGAACATTTTCTGGAAGGAGTTCGGCAAATGCGAAAGGAAGTAATTGTTGCATGAACACATGGCAGTCATGACTCTTCATCCCTGAAAACTTTTATCTTTTCTTAATAGATTAAGCAAGATTGGATACGTACCCATCATGAAACTTCACGTCAGATGAAACCAAATTGAACAACGATGCATTTTCTTCTCTACCCAACCGAAATATAGGAACTGGTGATTTGCCATTGCTCATTATATGCTACACATTTCTGTTGCAAATATCGGGCAAGTCCAACCTTGACTTTCCGCTGTCGTCTTTAGCAGTGGCGGAGCCAAAAAATCTAATCACCAGGGTCATAATTTTTTTTTTAACTGGGTCAATTTACTATGATAAAACCATAAAAATAAAATGTCATTTGGGTCAATTTTTTTTTTGTTTTTTCTTAACAAAAATAGAACTAAATTTAAAAAATTTCTAAGCAAAAAAAAAAAAAAAAAAAATCACCGGGGTCAAGTGACCCCCCTCCTTGCTCTCTACCTCCGCCACTGGTCTTTGGTTATTTCTTTCACGTTTAACACTGTATGCATGATGTTATCAAAAAAAATTTTCTCAATGTGCATGACATCAAGATTGTGTCTCAACAGATGATCTTTCCAGTACGGATTTTTTTAGGTGTTTTTTTTTTGTAGAATTTCGTTTGAAGTTAGGATGTATTTATAGAAAAAAATTCAGAATTACAACGGATTTGCAACGGAAATTTACATCATTTTACCATCGAAAATAAATTTACTACGATTTTACATCGATCCTACTGATATATCATGGTTTTTACCCTGTTTGAGCCATGATATAAGTCCTTTTATAGAGTCTTTTATAGTATTTTGGAGTCTTTTAGAGTCTTTTGCAGGTTTTAGCACATTTGGAGTATTCTTGGAGTTTATGGAGCATTCTGGAGCGAAACTGAAGTCTGTTGGCTAAAATACCCGAATTCATGTCAAGTATCGATCGATACCCCCTGGTATCGATCGATACCCATCGAAGCAGATTTCAAAGTCGCGACTTAATGAAGTTTGAAGAATTGCAAAAAGTGCCCAGAAGTCTCTGATAATTACAAGAAGACCCCAAGTCGTGTTTTAGGTTATAAATAGGAGTTTTAAGCCATCTGTTTAGGCTATGCCTTTTTATGCTTTATATACTTTGGTTTTGAGACAAGTCTGATTTCCCTTCGT